>JAUMGZ010231993.1:0-10997 GCA_032359645.1 Pododesmus macrochisma
ATATTTATTAGTGTCTTGTGAATTTCTTACGCATTAATGATTCATAATTATAAGAGTGTATTGTGTATTTGTGAATGTTGTTTTCTTCAATGTTGATGTGTATTGTAATGTAACATGAATGTAACAAATTATGTTGAAATGTGAAAAAAAAGTTTTTAATCACTGATTTCAGAAAAATGTTCAGTCAAATATAAAACTATGGCGTCAACATAAGCCTATTTGACTCTACTGTCAGTCTTTTATACAACAAGTGTCACGTCTACAGTTTGAAGCAATATATACAGTCAAACTTATATGAAAATAAGGATACAAGATAAGCAGATAGATCTAGATGAATTGGAAAATAATTTCATACGTGTAGATGATGGAATTGTATCAGTTTCAATATGGTATTAATGTTGTCTCGTGACCTGGCTGTCGCCTTGTCTGAGATATTTTACACACATGTGTATCATGACCAACGACCGAGTTAATTCTACCTTGTACAGAAATATATTTAAACATGTAAACAATTTACACCTTATCAAGATTATATGACCGGTAGTCATGCTTGATAAATAAAGTTGAACTTAATATGAAAATTTAAGTTGGAACTTTCAACATAAGGATTTTTTTGAAAGAAATTTATAACTAGATTAATGTTATGCCAAGAATTTATGACATACACTGTAAGTAATGCATTTGAAATATTTGTTGCGTAATCTACATCGCATCATTTTTATAACATTACTAAATTTAACGTCTTAAATTAGGACTGACGCGGTTGGGATTGAACCCGCGACTTCAAGTAACTAAGCGGTAAGTGAACCAGAATAGATAAATATCAGTTTCATTAGCGGATCCGAAGTCGTTAAGTATGTATCCCGAGTTTCGCGGGAAAACGTCAGCACATGACCTATACATGAAATGCACGTAACACAATACATTCTTCGCTTATTGCATAATACAAATGTAATGCGAGTATGCTGTTTTTGTTGTTGTTTAGGAATTTACATTATGTATTATAATTTGTCTTAAAAGTTAACTTCAGAATATTCTTAACACTGGTGGTTTTATCTATTGTTACGTTATCCCTTGGTAAGACTGTATGGCTATATCAATGTCGCTTTGTACAATAACTAAACATTTGTGTATATCAAATATCTCAGACAAGGCGATAGCCGAGTCACGAGACAACCTTAATACCATTTTGAAGCTGATACAATTTCATCATCTACAAGTATGGAATTCTTTTCCAATTCATCTAGATCTATCTGCTTATATTGTATCCTTATTTTCATATAATATGTATCGTGACTGTATATATTGCTTCAAACCGTACTGTAACTTAAGTGCTTTGAACAGTATATTTGAAACAGTTTCTCGTTTAATTCCATGTTGACTCATGATATTTGGATACATGTTAAAATTATAATACTGAAATTATGGTGATAATAAACACTTACAGTATTCATCATAATATTTTGTTTTTAACCTTTTTAGTAATTAATGCACACTGAACAAAATCGATTGGATTTTGCCTCAAGGACTTTGTTAGGCGCCAGAAGTTTAAAGTGTAATAAAACTGCTCTAATTACAACTTAAAGTGGATATTGGGTCTAAATTGTTCTTTATAGAGTGCTTTGGTTAATATCCTGAGGAGGAGTGTAAAATGTGTACACATTTCCTGCAATCACACACTCGCTTTCAGTTCGTTGTCTTTTGCCAACCACATGTTAATCTATATGCTACAGAGCCAAAGGGGAAATAGGGGGAAAATTCACGATGGTTATGACATACAAAAACCACACCCAAACAATAATCCAAAATGTCTTGCCACAATTTAAAATGTGCGCGTAGTCAAAATAGTAAATTTAAACGTAATCCTCTGGACACGTGCTTCAGGCAAACCAGTCATCAGCAGCAAAGGTGAATGATAAACAAACAACTACAATAGATATATCATTTTCAAAACGTGTTTACACAAAGCTTTTAGTCGTCGTGTACTAACAGTTCAAAAGATTCTAGTAACAACTTTAACTTTTTGATTTAATATTGTCTTAATTTCACCCCGAGATGTGCCTCGCAATAACTAAGAGTTTCCTTTTTGCCACACTTCAACCACGCGACCGATGTCATACAAGGAAAACCCTTTTTTAAACCAAAAAAGACTGATTATGTCTATAAAGGTTATGGAAAGTTGTCACTGTGTTCAAATTTGATCGGAATTTGCTACTTTTGTTCACTGATTTTACCTTAATTACCCATATTTAGAGGTGGCCGAAAATAGCAGATATACCGTTAAGGTGGCAGAAAATAACAGAACATGGCCGAAAATTGTCGACAATCTGTACGAAAGATAAATTGGACTCGCCATGGTGCGTTAGATAGCTTCACGTATTAAAAGACGAATGTCAACGATTTAAAACATTAGATGAAGATATACGTTAAGTGGTCGAATATACACTCCACCACTTTTTCAGCAATATAAAAAGAAGAAAAAAGAACAATTACATACCTTAAAAGACATTAGCTCTAGGTATACCACAAAAATACAATTGATTTTAAGGTTAAATTGCATACAATTGCATTGGAATCAATCACGATGATGGTGTAATGCAGCCGACAAAGCATGTTTTATTTTTTTAATATTCGCGCGAATTTCGGCCCAATATTTTGGAAGTCGTTTGCTTGCTTATGACGTCAGAAGGTAAGGGCCCTTTTCTCGTGACGGCAGTCATATATGTATACCAAAAGTCTACTATTTTGAGAACATTGGCATTTTGAGGCTTCTGAAGTGTCTGTGACCTTGATTTTTGACTCCTATTACCTTGAATCTTTGTCAAAATAGCCCTCACATTATATTCCTCAACTGTCTTATACTCATAAGTATACAAAAAGTCTACCGTTTTGGAGAAAATTTACTCTTTCAGTCTTCATAAGTGTCAGTGACCTTGACCTTTGACCCCATGACCTTGACGCTTTGTCAAAATATTTCTTGCATTGTTTCCTACAACTCTTTAATACATATGTGTATACAAAAAGCCTACCGTTTTTAAGAAAATTGACAGTGTCAGTCATCTAAAGTTTCCGTGACATTGACCTTTGAACACCGAGACCTTGAAACTTTGTCAAAATATTCCTCAAATTTTTTACAACTCTCTTATACATATGTGTATACAAAAAGTCTACAATTTTGAATTTTTTTTTTGACAATTCTAGTCTTATGAAGTGTCAGTGACCTTGGCATTGGCCCCAATGACCTGGAAACTTTGTCAAAATATTCCTTGTATTATTTCCTGCAACTCTTTGATATATATAAGTATACAAAAGGTCTACTATTTTTGAGAAAATTTACATGTTTAGTCTTAAGAAATGTCAATGACCTTGACCTTGGACCACGCGACCTTGGAACCTTGTCAAAAATGTTTCTCGCATTATCTGCTATAACTCTCCTCTACATATAAGTATACAAAAAGTCTACTTTTGTTGAGACAAATGATATTTTAAGGCTTCTGAAGTGTCTGTGATCTTGACCTTTGACCCCTATGACCTTGAATATTTGTTAAAACATTCCGCACATTATTTTCTACAACACTCTAATACATATAAGTATATAAAAAGTCTACCGTTTTCGAGAAAATTTACATTTTCAGTCTTCAGAAGTGTCAGTGACCTTGATCTTGAACCCCGTGACATTGAAACTTTGTCAAAATATTCTTTGTCTAAGATAATTGGAAACAACTGTTTTTCGAAAAACAGATTTTTAAAATAGCCTCTAGTGTCCGTCTTAGATGTCTGACCAGTATCAAAAAATTAACAACACTTTTTCAGGACAGTATACTGAACATTCCTGTAAAGTTTTAATGAAATCTCTTCAGCAGAACTGGAGTTTAAGTTCAAAAAAGAATAGTTAATCGAACGACGCACATCGCACGACGCACGACGATGGACGCACAACGGTCCCTTAAGGTCACCTGAGTCTTTCAGGCTAAAAATAGCAATTATCATCAACGTAAAATAAGTTTTTGATAAAGGCAAAGCCGTGAGCAGCAGGTGCTCAAAAAATAAAGAATAAGCTTATTGGTAAATGGGTGTGGTATTTAAAGAAATAAGTTTATGTTAGATTAGTTTAGTAATAGCTTTGATTTATCTAAAATCATAATTTTTTTTTACTTAAGCGTCCATTGATGACGAAGTTGTTTCCTATCTAGACATGGAATGTGCGATGAGGGTATCTCACATTAAGTTTTGGTTCTTTCAAGGGATTGGGTCAATAACATAGTAATTTAATTAATTACAATTAAAATTACATTTAAAAAATGCAATTACAATTACACTTATAATTAAACAAGTTAGCAAATGTAATTAATTACAATTACATTACATTGTTATTAATTACAATTACAAAGAACGTTTTTCAGAAGCTGCTTAACAAATTCATATACCAATAAGCATCGTACATATGCTATGGTATGTTCGTTGTATTTTTATGATCCTTTGAAATATATGCTATGTACCACAACTTGAGGTACTTGAATGTTAAGACACCAGGTAATCCCAAGGCACTGTTAATTATATTTCCTACAAAATGTTTCTATATCGCTGACAAAATATACCTTGGAGCAGTAAAAAGTACTTTAAAATATCAACACTTTTTTAACACTTTAACCCTCACCTGTACTCACAGCTATGGAGTTTTAATGCTACATGTATACATGAAGCTCCACTCTCCCCAAACACATACAAATATGTTAAGATTGCAGTTTAATAAGAAATAATTCATGTTAAAGGCATTGTAAATTGTGTATTATGAACAGCAAGATCAATTATCTTTTCTTTTTTACTTTCCACTATTACTGCCCAAGGACACTAAGGTGTGTGAATCACTAAACACCATTTGTTGAATCTAGATAATCCCTTGTGTCAATTAACTCACACATAAAGTATCCTTTCTATTCAAGGATAACGGGTGGGGACATGGAGTTTTGCATAAGGTATTAGATATTGTCTTAGGTGTCAAGTGCGCTGTAAAGTACAATACATGTAACTATATTTTATATACAAAGTAATCAGTGACTGAAATTTTTTTTTGAGATGATAAGGTGATAGGATATTTCATAATTTTGATGATATGATATTTCAAAATTTGATCCAATCACAAAATCACTTTGTAAAACTATTTTGAAATGTTAGTGGTTTTATTATATATATTTACGAGGTAAGATCTACCTTTTAAGTTGAATAAATATCTTCAAGCTTACCATTTATAAAAACAAATTGTATTCTTTATATTCTTTTTATTGTTAAATCTGAATTTTACATATTCAATTGTAATTGAAAAGTAACTGAAATTACAGTACATTGTTAATGTACAATTACAATTACACTTACATGTTCTTGAGAAAATAATAAATTACAAATACACCCAATTACTTGACAAAATGTAATTAATTACATCAAGTTACAAATTACAAATTACAAATTACAATTACTCCATCCTTGGTTCTTTCCTCTTATAGTTAGTATATTGGTGGCATGTTGCAGTTTGGAATTTTATTGATTACTATTTTATGAAGGATCAAATTGGATTGTATACAAAGTAAACATTTACTTGTGTGATATTGATTTATTGGAAAGATTTCTGACATTTTAACATTTGGAATTGTTACTATGCTGCAGTCGTTTTACCGATTTAAAAGTTGATTAACAGGACTGTTAATTATTGTAAAATTTTGTTTATAAATATTATCTAGTTTTTTTGTGATTAATTGGCTTGATATATTCTTGTGTTGAATCAATATACTGCACAATCAACTCCATTGTGTTTGAACCGCAATGGTGATGTTTTATTGAAAGAAAAAGGTTACGTACCTGCATTGGAATAATCCAGTGAAGGCAAGATGAAAATAGTTATGCACTGGAAAGTGAACAAATGTAAAAAAGATGACATCTTTTTGCGTTCGACTGTCTCAATCTACACTTTGGTAACCGTAGCACATAGTCTGAACATTGTCAACCAAGAAGGAACTTTTAAACAATTACTTCCCGATTCACAATGACGTAATATATACGCATACATTCATATAACTGTACGCATATCTATTTACCGTGTCTTTACCTTGTCCGATACCATTGTTTAGTTATAAGCTATTTATGGTTCTCCACTCGTTGTGTAACTGCTAGTCAACACAAGCAGGCTGGGGGCAGAAAAGAGACCAACACAAGCATACATTGTATAAATATACGCATTTTAGTTATTAGCTTTTTTTGGTGCATTCTGGTTTCGTATTTCACCACTTGTTGTGTATCAGCTAGTCACTTTAAATCCAACGCTTGAATTAATGTGTATGTATGTTATTTTTGGGTTTTTGCATTTGTCGTTAACACATTTGGCTTAATCATGCTACGATCAAAACAAGTGAACTGTTGGTAGAAAAGAGACCACACAAGCACCGGCGTGGTGGCTCGGTGGTTAAGGCGCTCAGTTCGTGCTGTTAGACAGGTGCTAGAATATATGGTCGTGGGATCGAAACCCTTGTCGGGTCAACACCCAATTAGGTAATCTTCTCGCTCCCTGCTAAGCGCTCATCATTACTGGGTAGGAAGAGGACTGGTTGACTCGGTGTCAGGATAATGTGCCCGAGCAAAGTATCATGTCAATAAGTCTGCGGAGTGATATTTCAGTGAGACAACACTATAAAGTTACAAAAAGTGCGCACTGTCACAAGCAGACACCGCCTCGGTATGACCTATACATGAGTAAAAGTGACGCTTTACCCCAATTAACAAACAAAAAGACAGGCCAACACAAATCAAAATACAGTTATAACATACATAACAAAATCATCACACATTAGTCGAGAGCAGTAACAACTAAGAACCGATTCATTCCAGAAATGCAAAGGTGTCACTTTGTTTTCATGTTCTTGCTTCTATTCTTGTCCTGTAACTTGGTTTTTTCTTCTTTGGTCTTTAGACTGGTGCGCTTTGTAAATTCCCTCCGCCAGGGCTGTGCTCTGTTATTCACAGCTAGTGATACATGTTTATCGGAGCGTAGCAAACAAAAAAGAAACAGTCTATTTAGTATTGCGCCACGCTATCAGATCCTGGAAGTAACGTTCGTCTTAGTCAACTTTGGAAAATGTTCCCATATACCGATTTGACACGGCCACATCACGACGGATGACACATGTGTATCAGTAAACGCTCACTCGTTAGTGGATACCTATGCGATATTTCTATTCAGAAATGTTACGTTTCTTGTGCAGTCTAAAAGATAGGCAAATTTTCGGTTTGAAAAAAAAGGTTCTCACAAGGTCAAATATTAGGTATACAATAGACGCCCATGGCGACATGTATGCAGCATGTCCGTAATTAAGACAGGCATATGTCTCGTACTTCCGACAATATTCTTCAGAATACATGAAATTGTGATATTAACATCAAAATAAATGAACGGATTCATTGATTGGTTAATTAATCAATTTAATAAATGAGTAAATACGAAAATTCAGGACGATATTCAAAAGAAATAAGCGTATTAACATAGAAAAAAGATGGATAACGAGAAAACATAGAACAAACAACAATAATACAATAACAAAACAACAAAGAAACACTACGGACTTTTTATTAATAACTTTTAAAAGACACAAAGGTCAAGTCGTTGCAAATAAAAAGGGTCACCAAAATTACAACTTCTAAAAGAGACGAACAACTTAGTTTGGGTATTAGAAGACTTTGTTCATCATTTCAGGCCTAGCTTTGAATCAACTGCCAAAACGTACGCCAAGGAAAATAATGAATTTAGAACAGACATAAACAATGTACAACTCGATTAATGATGCTACTTGTACATATACATATAATTTTATACCTAAATAATATATTCTGTTTAAACAACAATTTTAGTTCTATATATGTGAAGTTTCTTGCTACGTCCCTAACAACAATTTATTTATACACTGATGACTATGTATTTAATGATAATTGGTGGATATTTAAAGTAGTTTCTTCTTTACATTGGACACAATGAGAAAAGTGTATTAATACTGTATAAATATCTTTAGCCCTTGGAGCCTAGACCAAAACATGTGTTGGTGTGCCGTTAACCATTAACAATAAAAATAATAATAATAACCATAACGACGGGAATTTTGTTTTACAAACCTCCACGCGCACTGCCGAACAAGAAGGATTATTTACGTCCTGTTTACAGTAACGTGAATATAGACATATAAAAAAGCATGTCAATGAATAATAAAATTTAAACCTGCACTTGTACTGCTAGTGCTAAAATTCAGTTAGTTATTTATAAACCTCCAATCACACTGCCAAAAAAGAAGGATAATTTACTTCCTGTTTTCAGTAACTTGAATATAGGAATAAATAAACCATGTCAATGAGCAATAACATTTTATTCTACAATTGTTTTGCTAGTGTTCCAATTCAGTTAGTGGATTTTATATATGCCATATATACGCAGGCCTAATGCTTGCTAAGCGCTCTTTCTTAACTAAGACAGTACGTTAAGTTCCCAATGATACTGAAGGACAAAAACTACATCCCAACATTACTATAACAATGTTTTCCATCGTGATTTTTACACCACACCCTTTTTGTCATCAGAACTTTGATTAATCGTGGTCTTGTCTATTCTAGATCCAATCCGTTTATGACGATGTGGGGCTTGGTTTCGGGTCAAGAGCTAAGTCCTCTCACAAATTAGTTGACGTCATTCTTAAATGCTCGTCTCTCTGTAACATATAACTCGGACTGAGTCAGGATATATCACTCGGACCCACAAAAGTAGACTTTCCGAAACATGATCTGCATAATACATATCTATTCTGGATTAGACAGATTTGAAAGGTAGTTTATGTTCTGTAAAACCTTTCAACTTCAATGTGGAATTTATTTTACTTTTGATGCGGCAAGGAAAGAGTTGGCATTCTATTGTTGATTTCAAATTGCTCAGCATTTTCAGTTAATCAGAGTTCAACAAGTTTCGAACAATACACGCCAGGAGTAACTTCATTCCGCAAAATGTATTGTTTCCATCTAGTGTGCGGATGTTATTTTCTACCTTCCAAGCGACAATTAGTATACATATTCTCAGGGAAAAACATTGAATTGAAGAATTCTGTGAAACAGTAACAAAAGTCTGAAGTTTTCATTTCAATAATAGAGAGCATTATCCAAATTGTGATATTTATCGACTGAATACTTTGGTGCAAAGTGATGGTGAGAACGAAGACAAATATAAGGCATGTGTCACAGGTGCCTGGGTATGAATAAAAGTATCCTACGGTTTGCCCCCTCCCCACACACACAACTTCGATTTGCAATATTTCCTATTTAATTATTTGTATTTTTTTATCCTTTTTTGGCTAATAATCGACAACTATTTAAAAAAAATTATTTTAGAGATCTAAGCATCCAAAACTTTTCTTTCTAGCTTATTTAATTATTCATTATCCCAATCCCTTGTTCTGCTCCTTTTTTACAATTGAGTTGAACTACCGTTTTTTTACCTTTAGGGTGATATGCTCATCGATAGTGTTTTTCTAGAAATTGGTGAATATTACCATCCCTTCAATCTAATTTTGCATGGCTGCCTTTACTCAAGTTTATCATACGTGTTTAAACATTTATTATTTTACCACTGTTTCTGCATTTTTACCTTAATCTATTTTTGTGATTGTAATATGAGGTTTGTTGCGTGTTCAGTTTGCCATTCCATTTCATTCAGATGTCATTCTTCATCTTGTTAAGACTTTAGAAATTAAACGTTTTCAACAGATTGCAGCTGCTAAACATGTTAAACGGTGCTCTAGCATTACTGGATTGTACATTTATACAAACTCCAAAGTTCTGTAGGTTAAAAAAATAAAAACCAACAATTCCAAAAACAGTGTCAGTTTTGTTACTATCAAAGTTTACATATTTTAATTTAAGTGTTACACGCAACCATGAATGGCAATATGTACATATAATTTCAGAAAACATAATACACGTACATTCATTAAACTCAAACATTAATCCATTGTGATCTAATTGTTTTGGATCAATATTTACTTTGAATTTAAAAGTATTTTACAATCCTTAGACATCGATCGTTGCATTAAGTCTCTTAATTTACGTAAAAAAGTTAATGTACAATGTACAAACAATGTATGAAACTGAGATTTATTAATATTATATTTATTGGTGGCTTTTTCAGTTTTGAAGTTGGAAGTTATGAAGACCGACGAAAGCAATCTCGAATACAAGTAGCAAATACAATAGTGTGTATTGTGTATAGCAGTTATTTACCATATCTCGTTTTTGAAAGTATTATTTTTTTGCATACAATATTCTAATATCACTCTTCATATGTAGTCACAGAGAACTATTTCCAGATTTATATTATAATGAAATTTCTTAAAGAGTAGACCTGGCCTTTTTGACAAGCCTCGCTGTCAAAGGTGATTTATTTCTTTTCTTACATCAATAAGTTCAAGATGCCTGCCATGTAACTTCGGTATATGGCAGCCAATACTGTACAATTTCGTGTATTTTTGCGTTTTCCTTGCTCGTCAGTTCCTATGATAAACGCTTCAATTCCTCCTCTCAAAATAACGTGTGTGTCCTTCACACGTGTTTACAAGTTCACATGTGTGTATAAAATGCATTTATTAGTGTTGTCTTGAAAATGTACCTGTTTCTAGTTCAATAGTTGATGTTTCTTCAAATTCAGCTTGCGTTGGCTGACACTGTTTACCGTTCATTGAGATAGATTGAAGCAGTTTCCGAAAAAATGACTTAGTTTTCTTTTCAAACCCTTAATTATCTTTAGATACACCACAATATCCCATATTCTACGTTGACTTTTGGGCATTTCGGACGTTTCAAGATGGTCCTTCATGATTACTATCAGCGAGTCTCGTTTGTGTCTAATTGCATGTATCTTAGCTGTCTCCACCTCCTAATGTCCCCTTTTACTTTGGAGAATTTCGTGAGTAACAACAAAGATG
>JAUMGZ010232004.1:0-10996 GCA_032359645.1 Pododesmus macrochisma
CTTGGATTTTTGATAAATTGCAATTTAAGGGAATTAGAGCATGGTTTGTGAAGAATGAATGGTTTCTTGCAGAGAAAGTTGGAAAAGTGTGTGTGATGTCCTTCAGAAGGCAAATGCAAAAAAAATATGCTTTTGTAGTTTATAGGTCAAGGAGTAATTAGCCAAATTTGAGGGTCAGTCTGATTATTCACTCACTCTGGTCTTGTTGCTGAGACTTACCAAAGTGACATGTTGATATTCATTTTTTCTTTATAATTAATTCATTTTTTCAGATATCATATCACAACGTATATATTCAGTAGGCTGATTTTCTTAGCTTTCTTGTGGTATATAACACTATACTTTTCTTCAATTTGAAGTCTGTGAGTAGCAGAAAAAGCGACCCCTATCAAGTACGGTAGGGTTTAGTGTACATGTATCCTTAGAAGCTTTTGGTCTACTTTTTAAAGCTCACAAAATGTTCCTCTGCCACCAGAACTTCAGCTATCAGTAGTTACTATAAACATGTATGGAACTCTAAATGACCTTCAATCTTATTTCTAAATGTCCTTCAATCTTATTTTTAAATGTCCTACAATCTTAATTCTAAATGTCCTTCAATCTTAATTCTAAATGTCCTACAATCTTAATTCTAAATGTCCTTCAATCTTAATTCTAATTGTCCTTCAATCTTAATGCTAAATGTCCTTCAATCTTAATGCTAAATATCCTTAAATCTTTATGCTTAATGTCCTTCAATCTAATTTCTAAATGTCCTACAATCTTAATTCTAAATGTCCTACAATCTTAATTCTAAATGTCCTTCAATCTTAATTCTAAATGACCTACAATCTTAATTCTAAATGTCCTTCAATCTTAATTCTAAATGACCTACAATCTTAATGTTTAATGTCCTTCAATCTTAATTCTAAATGTCCTTCAATCTTAATTCTAATTGTCCTTTAATCTTAATGTGTTGTTATAATTTTTACTTGTTGCACATTTGAGAATATCTGCAAATCACATTATGCTTAGGTGAATGAAGATTTGACAAATCTTTACAAAGGTTTTGGTCAAAGGAAAACATTGGAAGACAAATGTTCAGGTCAGAGTAAGTCCAATTTTATTGTCAAGCTCAATGAAGCTATGGCTATGGTGGTATAGCTTAATCTTGATATGTTATGTGGTAAGCTTTAAGATTTTCAGTTTCAGTCATGTTTGTTTTAAAAAATATTCTTCAGGTGAAAGTGATATGAAAATCTTGGGCATGTAAATATACTTTATTGTTTCTTCAATCTTTTTTAATTGGATGGTATAGTAACTTATATACTTTTACATGTGCTTGAACTGACTGGTCATAACACTCTGTGAAAGGCAAGGGAATTTTAATTTACCATTGCGTCAATGCTTATAGCTGTACATTATAGTGCCGGTGTTGGAATCTTATGTAGGCTCTATACTGAGTAACGTATAGATGTTTAAAAGCTTTAGTTTAATTAAATCATTAATGTACTATAAACGTCTTGCTATTAAATACACTGTAAAGATAACTCTGGGTGAAGGTGTTTGAGTTATCTCCCTTTCCATAGTAGTTTGAGTTATGTCCCTTTCAATAGTAACTGTTTTCTTCACCAGGTGGTACACTTACAAAAAAAATACATGTACACAATATAATCATAACTGAATACCACACTTCGCAAGAATGCTTTTAAGTTGTGTGAATTCATTTTCTTGGACAAAGACTAGAGAAATCATAATTCTACAAGAATGAACATGAAATTTTACACAGGCATAATTGCATTTTCCTGGCTTAAAGATATGTAAACATGGGGAATCCCTTTACTTTCATTTTAAACTGGATATAATACCCTTGGAAAATAGGCCGCTAAAGAAACCAAAGAAGCATTTATTTTAAAGAAAAAGGTATCACTACGCAGAGGAAACTCTATCCTACTCAAATATACCAGATTTCAAAACATTACCTTACAACATACTTCTCAGAGCATTATTATGAGGAAATGCTGTAAGATATATAGCACTATCTTCTCATTGGTTGATTATAATTTTTGCCATCTTAATATGGTTTCTAACATACCTGTTTTAAAGTGCCTGTAAGATTTCATTAGTACTTACTAATTAGTTATTTTAAGTTGAATCTGATTTACTAATTTTAATAGTCGGGTGAAAGTATCAACAATAATGTTTACCAAAGAATATATATTATATTAAGATTATTTGAATTACCTGGTAGTTACTTTCTTGATTATTGAAGTGTCTTACATGATTTCTAGTTAGTGCTGTTCTAGATCTAGACCTCTTGATTGATAAAATGTTGTGAATGAAGCATATTAATTTTCAATGTTTGTCATTTTTAATTTATGTACAAAGGTAAAAACCAAAAGAAATGAAAATAGGATGAATTATTTTTTCACCAAAGTACCAGGGTTCAAAGTTGTGCTTTTGTTAGAAAAGATTTAAATTGAATTTAAAATACTAGAATATCATATACATAATTTATGCATTATCTGTATTGGTAATTTTGTTTTTGTGAAATCATTTGTTGTATGATGTAGCTTCAGTTTATATTGGGACTATGCATTGATTGTATTCTTGGATGACATTGTACACACATATATACAATGTACATACATTTGTATTTCAGTTTATATTAGGACAATGAATTATCTGTATACTTAGATGAGATTGTATACACATGATATACAATATACATATATTTTTTGTATTTCAGTTTATATTGGGACTATGCATTGACTGTATATTTGGATGAGATAGTATATATTCACTGTCATCAACAACGTAAGTTTAGTATAAAAGTTTGTGTTCTTGTATAAATGTATTTTTTAATTGTATATTAATAGATTTAAATCAACATAATGAGAAGTATTGGCATGCATGTTATATGTATTTATGGTATAGCATTGTTAAGCTTATGTTCATAATTATACACCATATAAATTCCATAACATGACATAATTAATATGCAAAACTTTATACGCCTAATATATCAATGTAAATTGTTTCTTATTGTGTCATAATTGAAAACTCTGATTTTGACAAATGATTTTTTCCGTATATATTTTTGACAGCGGACTGTGGTGGTACCATTGTTCTAGTTGGACAAGATGGAGTTCAGCGTCCTCCAATACACTTCCCTAAGGGTGGTCACTTGCTGGCATTTCTGTCGTGTCTGGAGACTGGACTCCTCCCCCATGGTCAGCTGGACCCTCCTCTCTGGTCACAACGGGGTAAAGGTAGACCCTAAACCCTCTCATCCACCTCCTCTCATAGATGTCAACTCTGTCATATTGCACATGTATACAGGACAATTTACATCAAAACACCTTCAAAACTGACATTATCAGCTCTGTCATATAAACTGTTCTTTATACGAGACAGTTTATATCTAAGCACAATTTGAAAATTAGCAGAATCATTTGATACTACTAACACACTGTAAATTGATATTTGTAAATGAGCTGGGACACTATAATTTGTATAGAATATATTTCATTTTTAAAGTTTTGAAGGTGATTGACCGAATAGTGAAATTGACTTCATTTTCATTTATAAGTTAATTCTTTTGCATGCAATAATTTTTTTAGGACAAATATTTTAATTTTATAACTGAGGCATAGTTCAAAATTAATGTAGAACGTAGGAATTTTAAAGTTAATGTTACATGGAAAACATGAAATGCAAGGGGTCCAAAACATTATAACTTACAAAATATTAATTGTATATGTTTCAGACTTTAGCTTTTGTTAACAGCAAATTTAAAAATGAACACAGACTGTCTCCAACTCAGTACCATTACTGTATGGCATTGCTGCCCAATACTACTCAAGTTTGTGCATTTTTAACTTTTTTATCACTAATACAAAGGAGTGAGAATTAAAATCAGTTATGAAAATGAAGTCTTTCTAAGAATTGATGTGTCAATAATCGTAGCTATTTAATTACAGACATAATGAATTGTTTCTAGTTTGTGTATTTTGTGTACTTGTGTTGCTTTTGTCAAATAGAAGCTTTAAAGCTGCTTACATGTATGTAATTCTCATTTTGATTTCTTGTTATGGTATGAGATGGACACTATTAGTTTCTATTCGTCTTTATGAGAACTCTTTCCAATGCACAAATGTAACCATTCTTTGAGTTTACTGATTTAATATGTTACTATACCATATTTAACAAGAAGAACCAAGTTCTGCTTGTCATTTGTTTTGTAAATCTTTTGTTTTTGACAGTATTTGGATACAGTTTATAATTTCTTTTTTCTTCTAAAGTGCATGTAGAGTTTGTGTTTATTTTGTTAGATTCTTAAATAGATTCTTTCATTAGATTCTTTTATTAGATTCTTTTATTAGATTCTTTCACTAGACTCTTTCATTAGATTCTTTCATTATATTCTTTCATTAGATTCTTTCATTAGATTAATTCAGTTTGTCTTGCAAGAGTTGGATGTGGGAGGTTTAAGGTATATATGTGTGTTACTATATAATCATTCCTATCACATTTTTCTATCTTTTTATACCATGCATTTTGTGTTTTTAGGTAATGCAGTTATTTCTTTTATACTTGCACATGTATGTTTTTATGTTCCGCGCTTACTGACTAACTAGTATAGTTATGTACAGTCTGGGACTCTCCTCTGTCCTAACATTTAGGCAATTTATTCAGTATTTGATAATGACCTATGAAGAAGAGTATGCTTTTCCATAATACATAAATGGTGGCCCTTAACAGTTGAACACTAGATCTAATAGTGCATTTACTTATAGAACTATTATTGTCTATATGTGTTCAAAACATTCTTTGATTGTTTCATTATATGACAATTTAAATTTGAATTGTGATGGAGCATTGACTGCATATGCATTTTATATTTATTCTTCTCTTGATGTCAACTATGAATGACCGTGAATTATGAATATCCATTGTTGTTAATCCGACGCCAATTAAATTTCCTTCAGTCTAATAAATTTCCTTTCCACATTTTTAGTCGGTCCAAGGTGGACTCTTCCGATACAAATCCTGTCCGTTGTCCGTCGTTGTTAACTTTTCACATTTTCGACTTCTTCTCCTAAACCACTGGACCCATTTCATCCTAACTTGGTAGATGTGATTCCTTTGGAAAGGGGGTTCAGATTTGGTAAAATAATGGGGCTTGGCCTCCAGGGGCATCACTAGAGGGGCCAAAAGGGGTAAAATTTGACAAAACTTCAAAAATCTTCTTCTAATAAACTGGAAGGCCTAGAGCTTCATGTTTTGGTATGTAGTAACCTTAGGGCACAGAGAACCAACTTGGTTAAAATAGTGACCCTAGGGTCAAAAGTCTTCAAATGCCAAATCAGATGGACGTTAAGGCCCGATGGGCCTCTTGTTTATTGAAGTGAAGTAAAATTCAGGTTGTTGTCATATAATAGACTGATCAAATAAATGAAGACACTTGTAACAGAATGTGTTGGTTATCAGATTTCTTATTTATTCTATTTAAAATGACAGGAATTTCAGACAAGCCAAGCTTGTGTGAGCGTTACACTATACGATACATCAACAGGAAGAGTTAAGTCGTTTACTTAAGAATCTTTGTGTATCATGCTTACCTAGCCACATATAATCACGCTAATACATCATCTGTGTGTGGAGAATATAGCTTGAACATGGCTTTAAGTTGTCATTTGGTCATGGGACCAGCCAGGGATCACTATGGAGCTATGATTCCAATCACCCTAACACAGCTAGTATACTATCCTAACACATGCTAACATTGACACTGACACCAACATAAATAACCCCAAACATCATCTTATTGTTAACCCGTAAAAACATTTCATTTGATTACATCAGTATTTAAAAACAAGATTGATTCACTCTACAAAAGATCAAAAGCTACAAAATTTATTTCTACAATTTTGCTTAGCATTGTAATAAGTTGCTTTACTTTTAAATGCAATGCATTCTATGGTATTTTTAAGAAGAAAAAAAAAGGCAAACCCCTCACAGTTCACAAACACTAGCAAGTTCTGTCCAAAAGCACACACACAAATACCTCACTGTCTTCAAACACACATATCCAATTCACAGCAATAACTAAATAGCATTGGTACACCATAAAAATACAAAACTTGTATTCGTGTATTCTGATTACTCTGCTTCCATCCTTCGTTTGTCTATCCTTTATTTACTTTGTTTGTTATCACTGCTTGTCCAAAACTGTCATATAGATAGGGTCATGGAACCTTCATATACTGTATCCTGAAGACTGGTAGATGGTCCTAAACATAACTTGTATCTGCTAGATTTCTAACACAGCTTTTAGTTTATCTTGACCAAAGGTCCAGAGTGGAATTTTACTTTATAAATCCTGTCCACCATCTGTCAGTCGTCCATTGTAAACTATTCATTTTTAGTCCATCTGGACCAAAGGACCAAGGTGGAGTTTTCCCATGCAAATCCTGTCCGTTGTCATCCATCATCGTTAACATTTCACTTTGTCAAAACTTCAAAAATCTTCTTCTAATAAACTAGAAGGCCTAGAGCTTAATGTTTTGGTATGTAGTAACCTTAGGGCATGGAGAACCAAGTTTGTTCAAGGCGGGACCCTGGGGTAAAAAATAGGTCGCACGTTTTGGGGTCAAAGTTCAACACTATATACGGTATATAGCGAACATGTTAACTTTTCACATTTAAGACTTCTTGTCCAAAACAACTGGACTAATTTCATCCAAACTTAAAGGAAGTTATCCCTAGGGGAAGGGAGTACAGATTTGTTCAAATGATGGGGCACCACTTTAGGGGCCATAATGGGTAAAATTTGACAAAATATCAAAAATCTTCTAATAAACTTGATGGCCTAGAGCCTAAAGCTTTGGTTTATAGTAACTTGAGTGAATGGAGAACAAAGTTTGCTCAAGGCGTGAAGCTGGGGTAAAAAAAAGTCACACATTTTGAGGTAAAAGTTCAATACAATATATAGCAAATATGATACTTTTTCAAATTTTCGACTTCTTGTAATTACACAGGGAGGTCACTTTAGGGCCCAAATGAGGAAAATTTTATTAAATTTTAAAAATCTTCTTATAAACTAGAAGGCCTAGTGCTTAATGCTTTGGTTTAAAGTTACTTTAGGGCATGGGGAACCAACTTTGTTCAAGGCATAACCCTAGGGTCAAAAGTTTCCAAATGACAAATATTTACATATAGGCCCATTTAAACCATATGGACATTAAAGGCCAAATGGCAAAAACAAATTTTGTCGAGGACCAAATACAAGTACTCTTGGAAACAATACATGTATGAATGTTTCATGACACTATATGACAGAAGTTGTGATAATGAACAAGGTTAATAGGCCACAGTCAATGGATACAGAGTGATCAGAATAGCTCACTTGAACAAAGCTCTTGTGAGCTAAACAAGGTACATGCCTTTGCACTCTCGTCAATGTGGTTGCTAGATATAAATGATCTTTATTTAAGTGGTGATATTGTGTTTTCATTCTAATCTATTAACTGCTGATGGAAACACATGGTTAAATATTCATGTGCTCCAGTTTCTGGTGCCTGTTTGTGGTAGCTATGCTAGTCACGGTAGTTCATTGAGTGTATTTCAGGCTAGTCAGTTTAAAAGTACATGCACAATTAGTCCATTAGGGGTACCATTGCACTGGGTGTAACTGTACAATTACTTGCTTTGAATTTTTCAATAATGAATTTGTATTAAAAGTCTATATTAATATTTCATGTTAACTTATGTTATCAAAGCAATGAAAGGATATACATGTAGCTAGTATGAAAGTGAAAAATATAAAAAACAATATTTTGTCAAACAATATGTAATATAATATGGTATAATGTAGTATGTATTTTACTTTTATTTTATGTCAAAATCTCTAGGAAAAAATCTTTACTTATAAAACAACTGAGATAAAAAAGAAAGATATATATTTAAATAAGAAGCAAAATAGTGTACTTTTTCCTTACAGACTAAACAATCTCCTTTATTTAGAATAATTTTTTTTTTATATGCGGTAATCAGATTGTGATTTTGACTGAACACATACGTCCGAGTTTGACATAAAAATAACTGATATTTATGAGAATAATGTAAATATACATTGTATAGCTCTTCCTGAAGTAGGTGACCCAGACAAGTACAATGGATTTGGTTTATGAAGTGTCATTGCCAGATTCTTATTAATCTTATTTGCTTGTACAATAACCACAGCTTGCCAAACTTGTGTAGAATAATAATGTTAACCTCTGTAAGGGTAGACGGGCTGCAGTGTGTAGCTTATTGTCCGTTACACTGCTAAAAGTGGATTGAATAGATCTGAAAGTGACATAAAAATAACTGATATTTATGAGGATTATGTAAATATACACTGTATAGCTCTTCCTATAGTGGATGACCCAAACAAGTACAATAGTTCTGTACAATAACCACAGCATACCATACTTGTGTAGAATAACTATGTTAATACAGTGCTAAAAGTCAATTGTTATTTTTGATGAAAACCAGAAGACCTTGATGCAGGGAAATCAGACCGTTGTTAGCATATTTTATGGTACAGGAGATATAAACTGTATAAAAGAACCCACGAGAACTCAAATCAGAACCCACGCAGAACTTAAATCAGGGGGTATATAGTTTTGGCGCTGTCCTTTCATCTGTATCATGTCTTCTTCCACACAGTACCTTTATTTTCAATGATTGGAATTAATCAAAACTTGGTATGTTGGATCCTTGCTAGGAAATGTAGAGCGCTATTGATTTTTGAAAAATTCTATAAGTAGTGAGACTCCCTATTTATAAACTAAAGTTCTGGTCATTCACGCCATATCTCCCCCATGAAAATTCTTATTTTCCCTTATATTTCTTACTAAAACATTAAATCTCCCCCATGAAACCTACAAATCTCCCCGATTTGAGGTTTTATCTCCCCCATTTGAGGTTTTCAAGGTTGTCAGGTTTGTGAAAGTATTGGTCAAAAGTCACTGTTAAGAAACAAAAGACATGTAGAGTTATTTGCATGTTCTTGAGCTAATTTGATAGTTAAAATATTCATTCTTTGTTACTTTAATTTTAATTTTTCAACACTTACAAAACTTTAATGCAAGTCTTGCTATGTAACTTCAAAAAACTCTTTTAAGTGCAATACATTAAGTACGTATAGGTTTCTGTGTAACTCCTGATTCAGTGTTGAAGTGCACATGTATCTGAATTTTTTAACTCCTGATTCAGTGTTGAAGTGCACATGTATCTGGATATTTTAACTCCTGATTCAGTGTTGAAGTGCACATGTATCTGAATATTTTGACTCCTGATTCAGTGTTGAAGTGCACATGAATCTGAATATTTTAACTCCTGATTCAGTGTTGAAGTGCTCATGTATCTGAATATTTTAACCCCTGATTCAGTGTTGAAGTGCACATGTATCTGAATATTTTAACTCCTGATTCAGTGTTGAAGTGCACATGTATCTGAATATTTTAACTCCTGATTCAGTATTGAAGTACACATGTATCTGAATATATTAACTCCTGATTCAGTGTTGAAGTGCACATGTATCTGAATATTCTCTTCTATTTTATTGGCTCAGAACGATGATAAGATGTCAATGTTATTTGATTGAAGATTTTTAGAAAATCAATTATTTATGTTATGACTACTAAGCAGTAAAACCGTTTTGAAGTATAATGAAAGTTGCAGAATCATAGTCACTTGGGATTCAAATGTCACTAAAGATCCAGAATATATAACATCATGATGGTATGGAAGGCATTAAGTATACATCATGTTGGTATGGCATTAAGTACACATCATGGTGGTATGGCATTAAGTACACAAATAAACTCTTCATTTTCAGTAAATGTCAACTAAAATGCGGCAATTAAAAGATTGGAAGAAATTTAGAAACATTTAAATTCAAACATTTTTATGATTTTTCAGTTTTAAACTTGCTCCGTCTAATGAATTTGACATTTCATACCAAAACAAAGTGAAGAATCTAAAGAATAGCACACTTATTCAATAATATAGATGCCATTTTACATTCTAGCAAATGTATAATGAAAACAAAAAGCATACAAAGTCATTTCATATTATGCTTCATGATATAAATTTAGTGCTAAGTTTTACTTTGAATTAGAATTACATTAAAACATGAACTACTGTCATTTCCTACTCAGGTTTAGCTAGATTACAAAATTAAAACAATTTTTTCGTAATTTTCTTTCTTAGGTAAAGTTTTCCCCAAATTGAGACGTAAAGGAGGCCGTTTGCTGAACATTACACAAGAGGGCAGCACTAGTAGTTCAACTTCCAGTGCAGAGGAAGAAGAAGCAACAGACTACGTATTTAGAATAATCACAACATTCAGACCAGACACTATACGTGAGTGGTTACCATAGTTACTTTGTTAGAATAATTGCAACTTTCAGGCCAGACATTATATCTTAGAGGTTACCATGATACTATGTATTTAGAATAATTACAACATTCAGACTGGACAATATATGTAAGTGGTTACCATGCATACTTGCCAACTTTTAAAAATTCTCATGGGGTAATAACGCGCGAACAATATTTTCAGATATTTTCCTTAAAAATATCGCTCGTGCCCAGTGACTTTAAGGTGGTACTTGTTACATGAAATTGTGAAAGTGCAATAAACTGATGTGATTCACATGTCATTCCTTTTTTGTATGCCATTCAATTAATAACAACATCAACAAGAAATAACATTTCATTATCATTTTTAGTCCATCTGGACTGAAGGTCCAAGGTGGACTATTCTCATACAAATCCCGTCTGTCGTCCATCATCCGTCGTTGACGTTTGCTTTAAACGACATCTCCTCTGAAACTACTTGGCAGATTTCAACCAAATTTGGCAGGAAGTATCCTTAGGGGACAGGTGATTCAAGATTGTACAAATGAAGGACCTGACCCCCCAGGGGACAGGTGGGCGGGGCCAAAAGGGGTAAATTTGACAG
>JAUMGZ010232026.1:0-10995 GCA_032359645.1 Pododesmus macrochisma
TCCGGTGCTTCATTGTTTGACGCAGTTATTGTTTGTTTGTCAATGTCGCTCGTTCTGTTGATCCTATTCATACTGTTATTGAACATATTGCTGATGGGATAATAGTTTGTACATTAGGTGCAGTTCTTATATATTAAACATGTTGCCACTCTTCAAGATATATAGAGAATTAGAAATAATTAAGTCATACCTCGACACATGAACTCATATACATATATATGTAGCCACTCATATAACCGAAGAAACAAAGAGATGCAACTATAGAATTGTTATTCAACATTTTGAACTTATGATATAATAACATACATTCCATCAAATGTTGTCATGTGTGGGTCGTTTCTTGAGCTACATTGTTTATAACTCAATCTATAATCTTTGTCTTGAACATATACCTGCAACATAATTTGAAACAAATATACGATCAGACTTCATTTTTTAAGAGAACTACTCAATGCAATATGTACACGTCATGCTTGTTTGTCCATTTATTTTGCATTGATGATCCTTTTTCTTTTTTTCTTTAAATTCATTTTTTTTAATTTTACAGTTAAGAAACAATGACATACGAATGGATATATATATTTGCAGATATAGAAAATATAATATTTTAAAGTGATACAAAACCAACAAAATGAGTGAGGGGACTAAGTCAGCCAAACCAAGCTATGTTTCAATAATGTTCCTCGCACTCTTAAGTTGAATATATATCTAAAATAGACAGTATCAAGATTAATACAGACTATGGAGCCAAATGAAGGCCATGCGTCTATGAGCACAGAACTATCATAGCAGCAGTTTATACACATTAGACTAATGCATTGCCCATGTAAGTCTTAACATTGTACTTTGATGTATTAATTTGCTAGGTGCCAATTATAAGTCCAGGTACCGACCTTTTATTTTGGTGTTCCTCAGATTTACCTAGCGACATCCCTGACACAAAGAAAATCTGGTTTTAATCAGATCGAAATACATACTACCTAGATTGTAATGTAAAACAATATTATATGCACGTCGTCGATATAAACATTGTATGGCATGCACAAAAAAATTCATACTACTCTAACTGTTAGATTCTGAAACATAAGTTTAGTACTGGACACAATCACTACAAGTGAAGTTAATGCGTTACATAACTCTATTTAAAATACATTTGAACGATGTCAAGGCAGGGCCCGGTCAAGAATGATTGACAATATGAACTGGCAACGCAAACACTTAATAAACACGGCCATTGTGTGGTGGGGAGTTAGATCCATATACTCACTGTAAAATCTGTGAAACTTTCATCAGCCCAAACAGAATTTAAAGTTCCTGAACTGATAACAATCTCACCACGATGTGCTACGTATCCCGACGTGCGTATATTATCAAGGATACCATATACACGAACGAAGGCAGGGTGTGTATTCTTAAGCGATACTTTACAACTATCACTTTGTAAAGCAAATCCTTCACTCTGTATTCCATAGTTAGTGCATTGATCTGGATTTAATGCATTTTCACCTTTTTGATAATATACTCCTATCTCGAGTTCCACATTGTTTTTAGCAGCTGTGACTCTACCAATGCAATTGCATTAATTTTATAAATTGTGTAATAATCACCATTAACAAAGAATATTCATTAATTACAATTTCATTCTTAATACACATTAGATATAGTGCAAGAACCAAAACGACGCAGAACATACCAACAACGAACACAGATAGTTGGTTGATATGCTCCCACTACGAGGTCGGTATTTTTAATTAATTGAAATATTAATAAAGACTGATATTATCTGTAAAGGCAATTTAAAGCATATGGACAGAACAGAATAATGTTATTGTACATTGTGAAAAATGTGTTGACACCGCTCACACGTGAACTATAATACAATTTGCTTTTAAATAAACGTTTGATTTCTATTTGAAAATAGATTTATTATAAGTACCCCCTATGATAAAATGCAAATTAAAAGTGGCCACCAATAGATATAACATCAAAACAGACAAACTCAAGTGTATGTCAGAGTAACAAGTTAATCTTTGGATTCCAAAAATACTTCTAGATACATTATTGATATTATAAATTAAATTAATCCCAATATCATAACTTGACGGGAATATATCACGATATTGTTTCTCTCACTTGATCCGTTATGCCCAAGCATGTTCTGATGTCATCGACCGCATGCACATTTAAATGAAATTTCTATATATCTATTATAACGTCACCTTTGCTGAGGAGAATTGGTTTGTTCGAAACACGTGTCCAGAGGAATACGTTTAAAAATTCCTGTTTTGACTACGCGCACATTTTAAAATTTTGGCAAGACAATTTTGTATTATTGTTTAGTATTGTTTTTGTCCATCATAAACATCGTGACATTTTGTCACCTTTGCCCCATTAGCTCTTTAACTTTGATTTACTTGAGTCTTGTCTATTCAAAATTAATTCTTCTCTTGCGTCCATTAACGACAGCAGCTTCGAGCAAGATCTGGGGTTCTCGACGAGGTAACTCACACAGAGTTTTGGCGCCTTCCTCTTATACATATCATATTTATCGGAGGCATGATTCAGGTTGCATTTTTGTATTACATAAAAATGTATGTCTTTAATGGAGTAAATAAATGCACTACTTGTGCACACTCAACAGAACAGTGTTCTGCTGCAAAGTTAAAATCAATCAAAAAAGTAAAGAGAGTATTACTATAAAAAAAAGTATTGGTTACGTTTGACTTTGTTTTATTTGGGGTACTGAACTTGGCAAGTTTTAAAATAGGATTTATTAGATTTGATACGTTTAGACTAACTGGATCTTAATTGACTTCGGTACGGTTTGACTTTTTGGTACATTTTAAGACGATGTACGTTTTGGTTAGGGTACGTTCTGACCATAATCCAAGGTATCCGCCATGTTTTTAAGCAAGTAAAGCACATATGACAGTCGCTTTGTAGCGCTTGAATCTAGCCTATCCGTTGTTGAGCGAGCGCTTTAAAGCGCACGAGATCTGCAACGCACCCGTATTCTCATAGTTGGTTTATGTCTGGTACTAGACGTATCTTCAATATAAATATAATGAAATACAAAGAATGTAATTCAATTTATAGGGCCGAGAAGCCTTGAATTACCTCTTTTAAAATACAGATAGTTAAGAGATGAATCACCATTCCTTGCTATATGCACAGGAAGTTCTTATGCCTATTCGGAAATTGTGTAGGTGCCTACCGACGGCAACTGATAGTCTCATATTCAAATACACAACGGAACAACATAATAAGGGGTACAGGAGTGTAAGCTCTGATTCTACGCTAGCTAGCTATCAACTACCATTTTGAGTTTAGATCTCACAGAAGACAGTTCTAGCTTTTACATTTACATTTTACCCACCACCTTACCCCTTTTCATCACCAAAAACATTTAGAAGACTCGTAAACATCTTTTACTTTTCAGCTCAACTTGTCGCTCTCGGCTTCCGCGTAAGGGTGTTTACTTTATTTCCTGGTTACTTATTCAAAACCCAGGATATAACGTACAGAATTTAATCACCAACGTTTGCGACGCGATCCCTAGCCTTTGGGTGATCACAAAGGTGCGACGGTGACTTATTCGATCTACCTTAGGCCTGGTCTAGACAATTCTTCCTCACCATTTGCCCCAGGCGGCTGCATAAGTTTACATGACAAGGTGAAGCCTCAAGGTTAGATGGGGTTCTACTCCCCATCTACATGCTGGCTAGGTAAAGCCGGCGCGCAGGTCTCTACCATCCCATTACTAGGTAGCCGCGATTCTTTCTCTTCATGCCACAAGTTTATTTTAAACTATATAGAATTTCAATCAAGTCGTTTGTTGCGTTATTTCGGGCATATTCTAATAGTTGGTTTATTTCTGGTAGTAAGCGTATTTTCAGTATAACGGCCAACTTGGTTTCTGATTTGCTGAGGCATTTTCGATTTCTTGTCAAGAACCATTGATCTGGTTTTCACGAAACTTGATTTAGATGTTCCTTGAAATTTAGTTGAAAGATATTCTTGCATTGTTAATGTATCCAGGGGGATGTATGCAGGCCTCTTGTTTACTTCTTGTTTCAATTTCTACTCATAATTGGTTGATCTGTTTTATAAAACTTTTGACAGCTGTTCATTGCATATAACAAAGCATATCGAGTTAAGAATCTTATTTTAGGGTTTTGAGCTAGTATATACAATATACTGACTTTGTTGGTTTTGTAAATAATTGTTATTAAATCTTGTTGCAAGACAATCTTGTATTGTTTATGTATCCATGTAGACGTGAAGGCCCAATAGGCCTCTTGTTTAGAATCTGTGTACAAGAATACAAACACATACCTGTTTGTGGTTGGTGATACTCCTGTCTTTGAACTGATCACACCTTAATAAAGAATTGAATTGAATCACCAAAATTCAAATTATCTCCCATTTCACAACCACTCAACACATTGACCATAAACATTCTTACCCTACCTGACTTGTGTTTAAACATGTTCATAATATCAGAAATATTATATTCTACTAGTTATGTGTCCCCTTTGAATGAAGTTTATCTTGCTGATACTTGCAGTATACCTGCACCACCCACATAAAATGTGCAGGGTACTGTACTTAGAGCACTGTGACCTTGACCCATAGGTCAAAGGTCAAATTAGTGCCATTTTGTTTAGAAACATCTTGTCTGCGCCGTAACGTTTATAAACGGTTAAAGATATCTTGACAATACTTGCAGTTACCTACATCACACACAGAAGATGAACAGGACACTTAGCGTTAGGTCACTGTGACCTTGACCTCAAGGTCAAAGGTCAAATAAGTGCAACATTTTCAGTAGCATCTTGTCTGGGCCGTAACTTATAAACGGTTAAAGATATCTGCATCACCCACAGAATATATGCAGGGCACTTTGCCCTTGACCTAAAGGTCAAAGGTTAAATAAGTGCAAAATTTTCAGTTACATCTTGTGTATGTCGTAATTTTTAAACAGTTCGAGATATTTTAATGAAAGTATACCTGCATCACCCATAGAAGATGTGCATGGCACTGTAATTAGGGCACTATGATCTTGACCTCAAGGTCAAAGGTAAAAAAGGGCAAAATTTCAGAAACATCTCGTCCGTGCTCTAAAACCCAGCAAATATGCATATTGAATAGTAAGGAGAGACATGTTTTTGTTCACACAAAAAAATCTCTATTCCTTACAGATTGTCTTCTTGGTGAATGCACTGTTTGACATGTGGAGCTCTAGTTCCTTGTATGACTTATAATATTTATAATGTACTGAAATCAAGTTTTAAAATGGTAAAAGTCCTGCTGTTTGTTGCTATTATATATATGGCTGTCTTAGTGCTTTTAATGGTATGGCATGGTCCAATCATTTGTGTTTTCACTCTAGGGTTCAGAGTTTCTGTAATCAAGAACATCTGCAGTTTAGCTGGATTCATTTTAAATTTTACAGAAATAATTAAGACAAGATAAAGATGTGCACCTCTTAAAGAGAAATTTTTCATTAAAATAAGGATACACTGTATATAGAACATAGTCATTGTTTCACATTTTACATACAGAGGGATTAGAAGATTATGTAATCAAGAGTGCAAACAATTTTCAACTCATCCTTTAGCAAACTATGACTGGATGCTAGGTATGTATTGATTAGATGCACCTCCAATTTTTTAAATTTTAGTTCATCTTGACCAAAGGTCAGGAGTGGACTTTGCTAATAATAATCACGTCCATTGTCGTGAACTTTTCACCTTTTCAATTTCTCCAAAACCATTTGACCAATTTCATCTAAACTTAAAAGGAATCATTCTTAGGGAAAGGGGATTCAGATTTAAATAAAATGGAAGGTCTAGAGCTTGATGCTTTAGTATGTAGTAATCTTAAGTCAATAGAGAACCACGTTTATTCTGGGTATGACCTAGGGGCCAACATAGGATACACGTTTAGGGGGTCAAGTTGAACAGTAATGAAAATATGTAAACTTTTCACATTTTTGACTTTTTGTCAAAAATTACTTGACCAAATGTCATGATACTTGTCATGAAAAAGCCCTAGGGAAGGATATTTTAATTTGCTTAAATGATATGCCTGATCCTAAGGGGGTACTATAGGGGGACAGAATTAGGACACGTTTTGCAAAATTTCAAATATTCTTCTATAACTATAAGACTTGGATCATAATGTGTGGATATGTTGTAGCTATGGGGCATGGAGAACCAATTTTTTTTTTAAGTTTGACTCTGTGTTCAAAAATAGGTTACACATTTTAGAGTCAAAGTTCAGTACTATTGGTCTTGAACATGTATAAACTTTTCGCATTTTAGACATCTAAAAACCGCTGGAAAATATCAATCAAACTTAGCAAGAAGCATCCCTAGAGGGAAAGGGATTCAGATTTTTTCAAACGATGGGGATCGGCCTCCAGGGGGCCAAAAATGGGAGAAAATTGATAAACTTTCAATAATATTTTTCTGATGCCTGGATCTGGGTAGTATTTGGGTTAAAATAGATTACCCATTGTGAGGTCAATGTTTGACATTTAAGTAAAAATGTTCTTTTTAAACATTTTTGATGTCTCCAAAACCGTGGACCAATTTCAACCAAACTTCGTAGGACGCATTCCAAAGTAAAGACGATGCAAATTTGTTCAAAGTATATAAAATTCTAATAAGTTTTAGATTTTAATTGTTAAAACGTTACGTAAAGGCAATATTGTTACCTAAGGCGACTGATTCGTCCCAATTTTATTAAATTTCGCCTTTTTCATTTTTCCCTGTGAAATAACGATGAATATTGTCTTTTTGCCTTGCTTATTATCTTCTTTTCAAAGCAAAATAACGAAAAGACGAAGGGGAACAGCAATGTTTGTTCGCTAAAAGTGTCCTCAAGTTTTTGTTGATAAGAGAGAGAGGGGGGGGGGGCAAAAAGCCGTAGGCGAAAATTAAATTGAAGATGAAAAGACGATAATTATCGTTAGTTTGCTGCGAGAGGACAATATTAAGAAAATGACACGAACAAGCTACAGAAGATATTACCTTGTGTAACCTGGTAGGTTGAAATGCCGGGCTATGGGGAGATCATGATGTATTGTTACAGACGAGGAGACTTTCAAAAAAAGATGTCTGGAGTAACGTGGCAACTTAATCAATAGTGGGTACTATTACAATAGTAATAGCGTCGACCAGGAAGTAGACAAAGTTAAAGTTATATACAGGAAGATACCATCAACGCAGTCAGAACAACAGAACCATCAACGCAGTCAGAACAACAGAACACCTTGTATAGTCACAAACCATCCCAAGATGCCACCTCTAAATAAAATCATCTTAACACTGGTCAACTATTCAATCGTCCAAACGTCTACAAAGAGTTTTCCGTTCACCTCCTATTGTCGCCTACCATAAACCTAAAAATCTCATAGAATATTTGGTGAGGGGAAAACTCCCATAAGACAATAAAACCAAAGAGGGAGTTTTCGCTACATGCAAAAATAAGCGCTGCAAACTTTGACCAAACAGCTAATAAACCGGGAAATTTGACTTGGGTGACCCTACCAGAAACATAAGTTCCCACCATCATAGCTCTCCAGGTCATCGAGACACTAAAATCTCCCTACAGTGAACATGTAAATCAAGCAATGCGATATATTTGATCACTTGTTCCTAATGTAAGATGCAGTATATAAGGGAAACAAAACTCCCTAGAATATTCAAATTAATAACCATCGCTCATCAATAAATAATAAACAACATGACCTCCCCATGGCCCGGCATTTCAACCTACCAGGTCACACTGGCAAACTGTGTCGGTAAACTTTTCACATTTTCGACTTTTCTCCTAAACCACTGGATCCAAACTTGGTAGGAAGTATCCCCAGAAAAAGGGGATTCAGGTGGGGCTCGGCCCCAGGGGGCACCAAAAGGGGGATAATTTGTCAAAACTTCAAAAATCTTCTGCTAAAAAACTAGAAGGCCTCGAGCTTAATGTTTTGGTATGTAGTGACTTTTGGGCATGGAGACCCAAGTGTGTTCAAGGCGTGACTTTTGGAGCAAAAATGGGTTACACGTTTTGGGGTCAAAGTTTAACACTATAGCAAAAAGTTAACCATTCACATTTTTGACTTCTTGTCCAAAACTACTGGACAAATTTCATCCAAACCTCCCGGTGGAAGGGAATTCAGATTTATTCAAATGAAGGGGCTTGGCCCCCAGGGGCGCCACTTTAGGGGGCCTAAAGGGGGAAATTTGACAAAATTTCAAAATCTTTAATAAACTAGAAGGCCTAGTGCTTAATGGTTTGGAATATATATAATTTTAGAGCTTGGAGAAATACGTTTGTTGAAGATAAGAACCTGTGGTCAAAAGTATTCAAATGCCAAATATTTACTTTCATAGGCCTATTTCAACCAGATGGACGTTAAGGCCCAATAGGCCTCTTGTTTGTATATAGTTTTGTAGATATGTTGTAAAAAGTTTTTAATTGTACCTTGATAAAGTAGTTGGTTTGCTCAGAAAAGTTGGATTTTAATAATCTTTACACTGTTAAATATTTTTTGAATGTTTCATATTAAATCTTGCTGATGATATGTATTCTTCGCTTGTGCATATGAATCCAGTGTACATTTGCACACACACACACACACACACACACACACACACACACACACACACACACATATATATATATATGATACCTTGATAGATGTGATGTAATTAATGATTTAAAGTGAATTCTACTCTACATTCAACCCCTTCTCATTTGACACAGAGGCAAGTGAAAAGCTGTTTGAAGTCTTTTGTTTATAGTGAATATTTGTGTTTTTTCACTACATTCTGTTTCCGATCTAAATTCTGTTTAATACTTTTTTTTTCTATTGACGTAAATGATTCATCGCGGCCTGACATTCACTATGTCAATCTTCGTAATTACAGAGGCGTAGCACTAACCTTTTATTTCTTAAGCTTTGATAGTACTGGTTATTAGTGCATAGTAGAATATTTTTTCTAATTTCGCGTCTTTTTGTAAATGACCCGGGCGAAAATTCGACAAATATGGTTGCAAATTAGCGGGGATGACAGAAAGCCGAGCTAAAAATCAACAAAAATGTGTCCCTGATATGCGGATTTTTTTGTCTTCTTTACGCCTCAATTCTGTCATTTTTTCGTCCCCTTTTCTTTTTGCCCGGAATAACGAAAAGTCGACGTGGCATGGCTGTGCCACCATATAATATCGAGTGTTTTATGTTTAAACCATCAGACTTTCCTATCTCCCCATATTGGATCCACAGTCTAGGTTTACCTTTGTTCTAAATTTGTTTTGAAGATTTATCATCTATTATTGTCTCACATGTACTGAAGAGTATATTTCCGAAACACGTTTCAAGAGGAATACGTAAACAAATCCTATTTTGACTGCAAGCTCATTATTGGAAAGACCATTTTTATCTTTATAGAACTTAAGTATGGTATGCTATTGTTCTTCATTAACATCGGTAATGTTACAGCTCATCTGGCTTTGTAGCTTAGATACATCTAGGTCTTTTCTATGCTCAATTCATAGATTCATTTTCTCTTGAGCGTCAATTGATGACATTTGCTTTGTAGCAAAACCGGTAGTGCGGGCTGAGATTACCTGACACAAACTATTGGTTCGTTGTTCGAATTGATTCGATTTAATTCTAAAGTGCATTAAAATACTACATTTATAAAACAAGATATACTGAGGGCCAACTGTCCATAATGGATTTAAATCAATACTTAAAAATAAATATCATATATAAAGTATATTATTATACCTCATTGATGTAACAGTGGCGCTGATCAGCTACAGCGTAACACATGACAGGGAAATAAAACATCGAATCTCCCTGGGACGCGTGCTCCAGGGAGATTCGATGTTTTATTTCCCTGGAGCACGTGCAGCTCATTTAAGAATCAGAGCATTGTGCATACTGTTACAGGCCTAGTTTGTATTTTCGATTTAATTAACAATTAATGACCCTGTAGACTTGGTGATTCGAAGTTGTATTTACCTGAAGCGGCCATATTCCCCTCGGGCTCCGCCCTTGTGGAAAAATGACCGCTTCGGGTAAATAAAACTTCCACCCTCGGGAAAAAATGACCGCTTCGGGTAAAGAAAACTTCGAATCACCTCGCTTACAGGGTCATAAATGTATAGTATTCTCTGATTACGATCTTTTTGAGAAACAATGAGTAAAATAGAACAATGTTTTTTTTTTGAAAACTAATAATGAACTGTTATCAAACAAATGTATTATTTTTCTCCCCTACTGTATCATACTACATGGGTAACATTTACTTATTAGTATATCCGTAAAATTCTAAAATATCTTGTCAATCAAGGAGAATAACCCATGTCAAATTATGACATTGGTCACTTGACAAACTTATTCATTTTTTCTCTTTGAAATTACATTACAATATGATCTGCGGTAGTACAATTGTACTCCAAACTGATATATATTCGCGTTCTTCCTTCCTGTCCTTTATCTTTTCTTTATTATCTTAAAAAACCACGACCTTACATATGCCATCTATTTTATATCATATTTGTACTTTCCTGGGTGAAATGAATTGAATTTATAACATAATTTTATACAGACTTTTAATTTAGTAAAAGTAAACAAGTATTTTTGGGGTCTCAATATGAATATTTACAAGGGATTGGTATTAACAGGTGTACCTTTGAATAAGAGCATTTATTGTTGAGAAGTATATATATATATATGTCTCCTTTTGGATCCTGGAGAATATAATTATTTACTATTATATACAAAAATGCAATATGAAACATGCGTCCAATAAATAATATATTTATAAGAGAAAAGGTCCAATACTCTGTGAGAGACACCACGTCCCGAACTCCAGATCGTGCTTCGAAGCAGCCGTCACTAATGGACAGACAGACAGACAGACAGGCAGGCAGGCAGGCAGGCAGGCAGGCAGGCAGACAGACAGACAGACAGACAGACAG
>JAUMGZ010232037.1:0-10995 GCA_032359645.1 Pododesmus macrochisma
GTGTGGTATGTACCAACATCGTAATTACATAGCCATGATGTGGTACACATCAACATCGTAATTACATAGGCATGGTGTGGTATGTACCAACATCGTAGTTACACAGCCATGATCGATGTGGTATGTACCAACATCGTAGTTACACAGCCATGATGTGTTACACATCAACATCGTAGTTACACAGCCATGATGTTGTACATACTGACATCGTAGTTACATAGGCAAGGTGTGGCACACACCGACATCGTTATTACATAGCCATGATGTTTTACATAACAACATCGTAGTTACACAGCCATAATGTGGTACATACAGACATTGTTGTTACATAGCCATGATTTGTTATGTACCAACATCGTAGTTACACAGCCATGATGTGTTATACACTTTTTGAATGAAGTAAGTAACACGAGTATGAAGTAATAACAAATGTTATCGTACAGATGTAATTTATGTTGACTTGTGACAACAAAAATAGAAATTCACTTGATAATTGGTTGCCATAATTATGACGCAACATATATAGCACTGCTTTAATTACTATCTTAACACATATCATACGTATTACTTGCAAGTAGATAATCATGTAAAACTGCGAGCAAAACAATATTTACAGCGATTTCTGATGCAAACTGTCATTTGGGCAAACATTTGTATTTCAATTATCCACACTTAAATACGACCAACTAAACTGTATTCAGCCGCCCCAACGTTGAGTCATTCATCTGCAATAAAGCATCGACAACATATTTTTGCAAACTATTTTCCAACAACATTTTTCTGAATCATTCTACATACTTTTTGTGTCATCATAAATTCTGATACACAGATATAGCCTGTTAATTTGGAATCAATATTAATACAACTTTTGGATTTCAATCGACTATTCTGATGTACTCATTGGATAAGACTTATAACAAAGAAAAAACAGAGATTTACTTAAAAGTGAAATAAATACGATAACTACTCCTAATCCTAACATTTGAGGTAAAGAGTTCCATCGTATCATGCAATAGATAAGATAGATATTATGATTTATTTTTAAAAATACTATTTTAAAAGTGGCCAGGCTTCTGTTTTGTATTCTTTTTGTTCACATGTTATCAATGGACTAGTATTTGAAAAAGGACACAACACACAGGGAGCCCTCAAACAAAAAGGTTAATGCTTAACAAGAATACAAGTATGAGGTCACCGAATAAGGAGATATTTCAAAATAACCTATATAGCTAGAAAGGGAACACACGTCTCAAATGGGTGTTTAAAATTTCAAGAAAAAAAATCCAAATTTGATTATAAAAGCATTGTTTGCCAAGTATTTACATCATACAATTCTTATTTTAAAAAAAAGTAAGGATGAACCGAAATTGACTACACAGGAATGATAAATATCCATATTAGTGTCGCTGTAATTCGTTACTATTTGCCTTCATCACAAGTAATTATGTACCAAGTACAGGTTAGTTTTAAACATTAACGGGCCACAACAAATAGATATCACAGATCCGTAAAACCAAATTTCTTTATGAGAGGACGTCGTCTAAAACATCTGATTTAGAAAGCTGCAGTTAAGAATTAAAATTGTTCTTGTTAAAATGTAGCAAACATTTGTACACGTATATTTAATAAGCATGAAAAAAGTCTACCTTACAAGAATCAAGATACAGTATTTGATAAAAAATGTTATGAAAAAGTGATAAAATGATAAATCCATCCTCAAATTAAATATATTGCACATAATGTGTATGTTCCTTTTTAAGTAAACAGCATGCAGGGAACGACTATTGTTATATCAAAACTTGAAATAATACTAACTTATGTTATTTGAGGTCATAATTTATCAATATCAATTTATAAATTATTGAAATGACATATACATGTAACAATGCTCCACAATTCACACCATGACATTCAAAGGTACACTCTTACATTGTAACCAACCTTTGACATCACTAAGTAGTAAAAACCAAGACGATATTCTAAAGCCGTAAGTCCATGGAAATTGGCAAACAATAAAGATTATCTCAATGTAAAATGGAAGCCAAATGGTTTCCGTCTGTTTTTAACATAATTTGAAATGTCGTTAACAAATAATGTATGTCTTAAACATAAATGTTCTATAAATGCTTATTGTGTATACAAATAATTATAACAGAATTTTTTTTGACAATATGCCAAGACAATACAAATTACTTATTGACATTGATTAAGAGGACATGTCAATTTACAATTATAAACCACAATGATACATGGAAGTGTGTAAGAGGTGTTTGTGCCTTACAAACTTACCATACGTCTAAAACTATGATATATTGCATATATGTCATTTAAAGAAAGCTGTATCACAGACAAATATCATACATATTTAAATTATCATCAATGTCTGTCAATTGACATATAACAGGGAAAATTAACATGATTTTCCTTGTTTAAAGTTATAAACCAATTATATACAATGCGCATAGCAGGTTAACAATCTTATCAAACTACTGTCATTTACACAATTTAAAAACCCCCCAGTTTTCATGCTGTTTGAATACACAAGGTTCATACGTCATGGCACTAAATTAAATGTGTATACGAATATACACACGTAAAATGGTCAATATGTGGTATATATTGATCTGAGGATTAAATTAAATAAAATTGAAATCAATCATCTGAATAGAACAAATACCTGATCCAAACAAAAGATACAGAAAAAATTATCACTGACTCGACTTAATGGCACACACAATAAAGCAGGCATGCACACACTACCTGCAATGTATCATTGTAACAGTTACAAACCACAAAAGAAATAAATGTATTTTTTATGCGTTGATAATTTCTTGTTTGCCTTTTTGGTGCTTATACATTTCACGTTCAGTCACCAGATCAATTATACAAAATATTTAACACAAAATATTTAGATAAAAAAATGTTGTTGAGTTAATCTTGTATATTTCCTGTTTGATGTAGCTTTCTCAAATAAACCTTTGAATTATAATCATGATTCACAAATCTAATCAATACGTTGTAATTGTACAATTTCCGTCGTAAGCTAGTAATTTCTTACCGAAATAATACCATATAACAATCTGATACATAGACTGTATCAAGGAATAACAACGAGCGTTTTCCAATAACCAGGGACACTACTATGGTTATAGTTATTAAACATTTGATATGACTCACACATGCACATAATAAGCACATTTTAAATTTAAATGTACGATGAAATACAAAATGAATTATGTTTAACGCATCTTAACAATCTTCACCGAAAGCCCACTAAAATGAACAGAAGAAACATAACGAACTGTTTCTTTGATTTTAAGTTTATGATCAGCTAACTGGTTCAATGGAACTAATTGATGTTCCGTATTGATAGCTGGTCCTGAATATTTGTTGTGATGTGTTTTCTCACTTTTATGTTTTGTCGGCGTTTCCCTTTGTCGTCAGCCCCTGATTCATGTCACTATATCCCACTTAGATAACATAACATCATCATTTAAATCCATCGCAGTTTTACATGTATATTTTACAATTAAATTATGGATATAACATGTAAATCAATAAATAAATCAATCGATCAATCAAATCGTAAGATTTGTAAACAACACAGTATATTGCACTTTATTGCATCTAAACATAAAACAAACATGTACTATTTACAGATCCTTATGTAGACAGTAAACACTTTGGCTTATCTCCTCACGTCAAACAGCAGAGTACATGATTTTAAAACACATATTTCCTGATGACAAATAAATAGGATATACTTAATTATATAATACTTGTGCATTATATACTTGGATATATTTGATGTATGATACATATATAATACTTGTTTAAGTTCTGTATATAGTTGTCGAACTTAGCACCAGCTTATTGTGTACGTTAGTACGAAACCATCTCAGCTAACATGCACTCAAGTCTACACTGGTCAACTTGTTACACCTGTCATAATAGTTTTAAGTGACCAGTGTCTTTTGGCATTCACGTTTGATCACGAATGGACACTTCGTGGACGTCTGTTGGTAATGAATTTTCCAATTCATTCTAAATCCGATGTTATTGATAGCACACATGATGAGTAAAGGTGAACACCAAAACTTTAAGGCGGATCATATTCTTATATTTAGATTTAGTCTCGGTTCATCTATGACACGATACTAATCATCCGTATCACCTGATATACTTCTGTTATCAGATAATCAATATACCAGATTACATGCTACCGAAGAACTTCCCATCCTTTTTGTCGTATCAAGTCATCACGGAGTTTATGAGTAGAACTTCAGAATTGATTCTCATAATAACCAGAGTACACAGGACGTTGTGTATTGAATACTTATATCCAATCATAGAGTTGAACACCAAGTGAACACATTTCAATCAGTTCAACAAATTACTACGAAATTGTGACTCACGTTGCACTTTGTATATATTGACACACTGTGGGATTATCTACTGTTATAATAATATTTAAGTAGCACCTGTTGAACATATACAGGCTTGTTTCTAGATACGTTTTACTTATAGTCAACAAATATATTAATGTGATCACATCGGTCTATTTGTGAGAAACTGAATTTATTTGTCACGAAAACGTAGTCAATGTCTTCATAAGGTTGTAATGTTCAAGAGCAATTTCATGGCAGAACTTGTACTGTTCCTGAAAGTATAAATTAATATACATACTTCTTATACATATATGTATTATCAAAATGTAAGAGTGTTAATATAGCTCATACATAATCACGATCTAAAGCAAGAATAAGTGTTTATGAAGTTAAGAGTGTATATTATAATAGTATCATTGTTAAAAGTTGGTATATTTCATAACTAGTTTTTTTTTTTTTGGTCAATTGCAAGAGGAATTAGCTAGTATCAAATAGACTTTTCCACGATGGTCTTTCTCTTTTGTTTTATTGTTTAATCTAAATTTCTTAAATTATACTATACTAGATCTGTATAAACATTCGTTTAAAGACATGCTTCCAGCACTGTCAGTAGAATCAAATTCGTTTATTTTCGTTTTAAAATGAGAACCTTTATTTAGCACAAAGAACATATGTAATATTTGACCATTTCAAAGTGACAAGTAATGCAAAAAGGACATACGATACAGTCGATGAGCTGAGATCGATTAAGTCGCATTTGTTTCACAGCCTGGAATACATCAACCTCTTTGTCGGTCTTCATCCTCTCAACAATACAACTGGAAGCCACAAAAAGTCCACTACGAAGAGCTCCATCCCTGTATATGTATTTAATATATATTTTAATGATGGAATGATCACCACACACACGCACGCACATACGCACGTACGCACGTACACACGTACACACTTAATTCAAGAGATAGTTGTAACAGTTGATAAGTTGAAATAAAGAACTTGAACTTGAACTTGATACTTAATGTCAGTCATGTAGAAGTAAGCGTGAAGCATGATATAATATATGTGACGTGACACTACGTGCTTAGCTCTATCATAACTACATAAATTTACGCATTACTTCCTTTGATTTGTTTGTCATATCACAGTGAAACATACTGTAGCTAAACTTGGCTTGCACAAGAAGGTGTATCTCTCATAGTGACACACAGTGTAGCTTAACTTGGCTTGCACTAGAAAGTGTAGCTCTCCTAGTGACACACACTGTAGCTAAACTTTGCTTGCACAAGAAGGCGTAGCTCTCATAGTGACACACACTGTAGCTAAGCTTGGCTTGCACTAGAAAGTGTAGCTCTCATAGTGACACACACTGTAGCTAAACTTGGCTTGCACAAGAAGGTGTAGCTCTCACAGTGACACACCCTGTAGCTAAACTTGGCTTGCACAAGAAGGTGTAGCGCTCATAGTGACACACACTGTAGCTAAACTTGGTTTGTACAAGAAGGTGTAGCTCTCATAGCGACACACACTGTAGCTAAACTTGGCTAGCACAAGAAGGTGTAGCTCTCAATTTTTATTTCGTTTGCAAGAAAGATTGTTTCTGTTTTATTGTTTAAGTAAATTATTTACATTGTTTGGTTCAAGAACATTAAACCAACTTTTCAAATTCTTTACGTTAAAACATTCAATTTACAGTTACTCCCTGACTATTCAAGTGAAATTGCATGTTATGTTAAAATCAAATTTTGCTACAATATCTCAGATATCTAAAACATTACCAGTGCTGTCAATTTAGTTTTCTTCTGATGTTGCAAAGTGTAATTCCTGATTTGATTAATGCTAATTACTGATAATTAATTTAATGACTTGTTGCAAATACAATAGCATTTTCATGCATTTATTGTATTACATTGTATGTCAAGTCACATTAAAATGCCACAGTCTCGTATATTGATTTTAATCAATTATAATATTAGGAAAGAGGAAAAAGGATCCAATACGTGTACTGTGCAAAGCTACGACGACCGAACTAAAATATGGCCTTTAATATATGTTGATGTTGGCAACAAACTATGAGAGGCAAGTTCCAAACGAAGTCAGCCGTTCTAGTTCTATTCTAGCGACACATGTTCAGGTCATGGTCATTGAGGCGCACATAAATATTGTCTTGTGGATATAAAACACGCAGCCTTCCTCAATTTGTTTGTAGGTTATTGCTCTACTCTTGTTACGGTATGACTTTATTAACGGATGTGAAAGTCAATGTATCAATAAGAAACATTCACGTCTCCGTTGTTTGATGACGCCATGTTTATACAACGACGATTCAATCAAAAACTTTCTTAAATCTAATGACCTATGAGCTTTATATATTAAAATTGTGTAGTGCCATTTACATACTAATTGAACGTGTTTATAAACGCCCAACGAAAGACACAATGCGGAAGCGTACAAGATTAAAACCCGTGTCAAAAATGTGTAAAGGTAGGCCTGAACTCGAGTCACCGATAAAAATGTATTTTTTCTTTTATTCTGCCTATCGCCTCGTAGCTACATAGTTCAGTCTCACGGACATAGTGACGTTGCTATCTAGTTCGGCACAGTGATACAGTCTTTGTGCTTTTATAACTTGTATTCACATGATATGAACCTGGGTATTGATATTACATTAAAAACAAGTGGCGGGAGGAATGATTGATTTTAGAAGCAAAAACTGAAATGACTCAACTTTTTTTCACAGTCAATATAAATAATATATCTATCTTCCGAATCTGACGTATACATATCTATATTAATGGTAAATGAACACAATCTGATATAAGAGCAACAGCCATATAACAATTAGGTAACGGTCACATAACATGCTATTTTCTTTCTCTTTAACTCTAATAATGTGTTTCGCATATACTCCAAAGTGTAGTATTATAGTACAATAACACACATTCTCTTTTCATTGACATAGCATTATAATATCACGTTTGCCTTTCATTACACTTACACACAATGGACGGTAACTGGTTTGTTTCCACTCTGTTTCTGCCATCTATCCACCTGGTCAAGGAGTTCTAACAATGCTATTTTAGAGCTTGGAACGGTGCTAACTTCTGGCCATCGATGGAAATGAAATTGTCTCACAACCCTTGGAACCTCTTGTGGCTGGAAATTAAATTAAGATTTCTTTCGTGAATTGTCTAATTTAACAACTGACACATTTCCCTCTAAATCAACCGATGATACAAAACAAGCGTACCGAATCTTCAAACAACCTCAAACTGTTAAGGTGGGTAGAATGTCAAATGACTGCTGTCACCACGTAATGATTCTTTCCAAACAAATCCTCTTCGTTGGTACATGTTTAATGTATAAAAAAAATGCTGAATTGCGAGAGAAAACTATGATATACATCATCTCAACCATATGATATTGTCATACATTGAAGCAAGGAACATGAAAATACACCAAACATGTTTCTCGAGGTCATATTCCTATTGTTTCGAGCAATAAATGTTAAGTGTACTTAATCTAGAGAAAGTATGGATTTATAAGACAATTTCAGATTGAACCATTTAATATTCTACTTACATTCAATGTATTTGTGATGGTGAAATCCCTCACTGTAATACTGGGATCAGACTTGATCTCTGCTGTAGTTTCTACGATGAATGGTCCATACTTCTCACCACAAGTATCAAGTGTCCAATATTGTTCCATCATCTACAGAATAGACAAAATGTTCAACTTACAATAACGAAAAAACGATTAACAGTTTTATTCTTTGAAACATAATTTACGAGTTGCCCAACATTTAACACAAACAGTAGGAATATCTAGACATAATGGCATTTCAATTGTCATTTCAAACTCAGCTGATGCCAAACGTCTCGTCTCGCCAACAATACATATACTCTATTTTTTGCAATATATGATATGTTGGAAATATGTAAGAAAACATGTTGACTAGATACCTCATCGTGTGGGTCGATCTCATTTAGCATAACAATGCAATAAGAATTGTGATCATAGATAAGTCTCCAAAAGTCCACAACCGTATTTGGCATCGGCATCTGTGTTATCACATAGGCATCTTTCCGCCGGTAACTCTGAAACACAAAATACATAAAATATTAAAGGTTGTGAATATAGATACACACAACAATGAATTGTTTATGCTGTTCTTTCTTGTCTGTCTTCATTTCTAAGCTTTTTGACATTGTTTGGCGTCTGTTTTTAGCAAAAAATCTAATACTTATACGATTCTTTATTCTCCCATTACAATAAAGCGTATCTTGTAAATTCATAGTGACGGATAACGCACAATATATGATTTAAATTGTGTATTTTATGATTTGCATTTGACTTACATCATTGAATGAAGAAAAATGTTATTTCAGAACAATTATTTTGTGTGTAAAAAGTATTGTTTCATAGTATGTACTAACAATCTAATCATTTGCGTACTTTACTCTATCTATCATATAAATTTGGAAAATAATATACAATCTTTACATAATTTTAAGTATATATTCAAAATATATACGTACATTTAAAAATATTGCATTTATATAGTCGTTGTAATCTTCGACTGGCGTCATCAGATAAGGGCGACATCTGTTGGCTGTAATACAAAACAAACAGAATTATGTATATTTGACCTTTCAAGCAACACAGGAGCGATATATGGATTTTGAATATAAAACCAATATATCTAATCTTCATTTGAAATAATCTTTAATTAACAAAATCTCACCTGGTGTTATTCCTTTACACCTATTTTTAAAGATATTTTCTGGCCTTAATGCAGTGGTTGTTTCGTCCCGTTCAATGCTGTTGGTCATAAGCCTCATCACCTGTTATTGAATAAGACAAGTTGACTGTTTTATTATGTCATATCAAGTAGTTTACTATTTCATTCTGAAAACTAACAGGTTTTATTATCTGTCTTTTTATGTAGAACTAAAAGCTCACCTCGAATTGTTCTTCTAGTTTCGTTTTTCCTATACTTTGTTCAAACTGTAATAATTCGGACAGCGTTTCAGGATATAAATCCACCGATATCGTTGTATCTCCACATATCAGCGCTTCCAGCAGTACATCGTACACAAATATATATTGCTCCTGTGAATGATAAATGAAATATGTAGAACGTACATTTGTATAAAAAAAAAATCAAACATAACGACAATGTGTCATACTACAATCGCTTTGTGAGAATATGATAACAGGAGCTCATTTAAGTGTTTTGAAATAATTATGTGTGTACTAATGTAACATTTGCCTACCAGCGTTTGAACCATGTTGACACGTGCTGTTCGCATCAGCTGTACAAAATTGTGAACATCCACAAGGCCTTCACTCTTTGCTTGGTCCAAGTTAACGTCAATAGCAATATATGTCCCTGTGCGACCAACACCAGCACTGAAACATTACAAAACATAATTACAGACACCAATAGCAAAATATGTCCCTGTGCGACCAACACCAGCACTGAAAAATATGAAACTTAATTACAGATAACAATGATAAAGACACAAAATATTAATAAACGTCAAAAGCGATATATGTCCCTGTGCGACCAACACCAGCACTGAAACAGTATGAAAAGCTAACGCCAATAGCAATACATGTCCTTGTGCGACCAACACCAGCGCTGAAACATTATGAAAAACTAACGTCAATAGCAATACATGTCCGTGTGCGACCAACACCAGCACTGAAACATTATGAAAAACTAACGTCAATAGCAATACATGTCCTTGTGCGACCAACACCAGCACTGAAACATTATGAAAAACTAACGCCAATAGCAATATATGTCCCTGTGCGACCAACACCAGCACTGAAACAGTATGAAAAGCTAACGTCAATAGCAATACATGTCCCTGTGCGACTAACACCAGCACTGAAACATAGTTACAGACACCAAAGAAAAAGAAACACAATCTTAATAACTAAGTAAATAACCAAAACAAACTAAATCGTTATCTTCAATGTACATGGTCTGGAGGTACTCTAACATGTTGTTGGTATATATTTCTTTGTTATATATATGCATGCGTCTTGCCACTCAATCAACAGTGTTTAAGACACGTTGTAGGCTTTAATTGAACCATTTAAATAAGTTATATTTGTCTGCGCCTTGGAGCATAAATATTTTGTTAACCTGGTTAATATATATCGTAAATACATCTCATATCATATGGGAATCATAAAGGTAGATGTCTAAATTACCATTTAACAAAACATCCTGTTTGTGTGGTTGGTGACACCATAAGTCGGTTTACGTGGAAAACTAGTTAATAATGTTGCGATATTATTTTGATTAACTTTTCTTATTTTCGTAAAAATTAATTTCAGTTAAAGAATTGCGGTGTTTCTTTCAATGATAACTGTTGTTGATCTTATTCAATCGAACATTTCTTGTTTTTTTTTTCATGTATTTTGCAGTCTTACCAGATTTTAGTAAGTGAAGTAAGAGCAAAAAAGGAACTGAAACTTGTTCATTGAAACTAAGTTTGGTACAAAAGTAGCAATTCGAAAAACCAAGACGATATTCTAAAGCCGTAAGTCCATGGACATGGGCAAACAAAAGGAAAACGTATGACGCACACAG
>JAUMGZ010232070.1:0-10993 GCA_032359645.1 Pododesmus macrochisma
ATGGCCTAGAGCCTAATGCTTTGGTTTGTAGTAACATTAGGGAATGGAGAATCAAGTTTCTTCAAGGCGTGACCCTGAAGTAAAAAAAAAGGTCAAAGTTCAACACTAAGTATAGAGCAAATATGATACTTTTTCACATTTGTGACTTCTTGTCAAACGCTACTGGACCAATTTCATCGATACTTGGAAGATGTCATCCCAAGGGGAAGGGGATTCAGATTTGTTAAAATGCTGGGGCACAGTACCCAGGGAGGGCCACTAGGGGGCCCAAATGGGGAATATTTGATAAAATTTCAAAAAGCTTCTTATAAACTAGAAGGCCTATAGTGCATAACGCTTTGGTTTGTAGTAACTTTAGGGCATGGAGAACCAACTTTGTTCAATGAGTGACCCTAGGATCAAATATATTCAAATGCCAATCCAGAGGGACGTTAAGGCCCCATGGGCCTCTTGTTTTAGGGAAGATGTTTTTACACAACAACAAGAACAAGTCATTTGATGTTATTTAATGTGAGAAACATACCGGTCAGTATCATATTTAGGATAAATTTTTGAAAGAAGAACTTTCAAATACATTATGTATATACCTTAAGTCCACCTTTACAAAAGCAAACAAGAGACTGTATGCATCCATCGGGATACATTAACAATGCAAGAATATCTTGCAAATTCAATAAACATTCATTATAATACAAAGCCAACAAAGTTATTACACTGTGTAGAGTATTTTGCAATTGTTTGCACAGCCTTTTAGTTTAATAGATATGATTTTGGACAAAGATTCTTTAATTGATCTGCTTAATTGTTTAATGCAACAAACATCTGTCAGGATTTTCACAAAACAAAGAGTATTTTGCAATTGTTTGTAGACCCTTTAATAGATATGATTTTGGACAGACTCTTAAAACGAATTAACATGATTGTTATATGCAACAAGTTCACGAAACAGATCAGCCAATCATGAGAAGGAACTGAAATAGTCTCAGTCAATCAGTGGCCATGACTGCAATATTTGATTCAATAATTCATGGAAAGTACTGAAAAAGGTATCAGCCAATCAGCAGCAATGGCAGCCATATTGGATTACCGGTAGCTCATCATTGTCAGACATCAATCTTAAAGGTCATGCAAGTAACATCTGAAAGTTTTTAAAATCAACCATTCTTTAAAAAAATAATTCTCAGCTAATCAGAATCCAAGGCGGCAACATTGGGTGGATTTAACAACGTCAGAAACAAATCTGAAATATTACAATGCAAAGAACATCTACATCAAGTCTATAGTGATCCTTCTTTGTCCTGGCGGTGTTGTGCATAAACTTTTCACATTTTCGACTTCTTCTAAAGAACAACTGGGCCAATTTCAAACAAATTTGGCAGGAAGTACCACCATGGGAAGCTGCTTCTAGTTTGGGAATAAAAAGGGGCTGGCCCCCATATGGAGGCAAAAAGGGCTAAAATTATGTTAATTTTTGAAAAATCCCCTCTCACAAACTGATGCTCTAATTACTTTCATATTTGATAAGCATGATTCTTGAGATAACGTTTACAAAGTTTGCAAACAGAATTTTTTTTTGTGCAGAAACGAACCACTAAGGGGTGTTCAGTCTACATGTACATAGGGTATTTTTCACATTTTCGAAACTACTGGGCCAATTTCAAACAAATTTGGCAAGAAGTACCACCATGGGAAGCTGCTTCAAGTTTGCAAATGAAAAGGGGATTGCCCCTATTGGGCCCAATAAGGGGGAAAATTAGGTTAATTTTAATAAATCTTCTTTATACAAATACTGAGGGCTCTGATTACTTAGATATTTGATAAGCATGATTCTTGAGCTAATGTCAACAGTTTTCGAACAGAAAAAAAAACTGCGCATGAACGAGCCACTAGTGGTTCAGTAATTCAGTAGACATATGGTATTTTTCACATTTTCGACTTCTTCTCAAGAACCATAAGGCCAATTTCAACCAAATTTGGTAGAAAGTATCCCAATAGGCAGCTGCTTCAAGTTTCAAATTTAAAAGGGCCAGTTCCCATTGGGGGCAATAAGGGGTAAAATTAAGTATATTTGGAAAAAATGGATTACTCAGGTGACCGTTAAGGACCATGGGGCCTCTTGTTTGAAAATCTGACTAACTTTTCTTGACAAGAAAAATCGAAAATGTCTCAGCCTGAATCAACAGCCGTAACGCTCATATTGGATGGAGTTGGCAACATCGTACACAGATCTGAAAAGGGACTATGCAAGGAACATCAGATTTTGTGATTATCTGACCAACAGTTTTGACAAGAAGTCTAAAATGTCTCGGCCAATCAGGAGCCATGACAGCAATATTGGTTGGCGGTCTGTATCAATTCTGAAATGGAACGATACAAGGAAAATTTACAAGTTTCATAAAAATCAAGTTTCATTGAAAAGAACTTGAATCAGGTGCCCTGGTGGATATTTTGGCTAAGACATTTTCAACTTTGTGTCAAGAACCTTTGGTCAGATTTTCATGAAATTTGTCTTAGATATTCCTTGCATGGTGACCTTTTAGATTGGTCTCCAACGTTGCCGAAATTCAACCAAACTTCTGATCAGATTTTCACTTAGTTTGGTGCAGATGAATCTTACAAGGTCCCTTTCCAAAAATGTTGTCCAACATTGCTTAACTCAATTAAATATGGTAATCATAAATTCTTGACTGTCTGAACCCTATTCAACTATTGGTCAGATTTTCACACAATGTGATGTATGTTTTTTGTATAGTTCCATTTCAGAAATGTGTCCGATGTTGCTTACTGCCATCCAATATAGCAACTATGTCCTCTGACTGGCTGAGCCCTTTTAATTTTTTGTCAAGAATTGCTGATCATGCACGAATCTTTACTTTGAGGCTCCTTGCATGGCCCCTATCTGTCTATGGCAAGCCATTTGGGTTTTTGTTCATTGAATACAGATATCTCTATTTCAAATACAGATATCTCTATTTCAAAAAGAGATATCTGTATTTGATTTAAAGATATCTCTAATTGTACTAGAAATGGTGATATTTGATTTCTTTTTTAAATACAGATATCTTTAATTGAAATAGAGATATATGCATGTATGTAGAAATACAGATATCTTTAATTCAATTACAGATATCTCTAATTGAAATAGAGATATTTTTAATTGAAATAGAGATATTTTAATTGAATTAGATATATCTGTATTTTAAAAAGAGATATCTGTATTTAAAATATTTCAAATTAGAGATATTTTAATTGGACAAAAAATAGAGATATCTCTTATTAAAATATAGATATCTCTATTTGACAAAATCTTTTAATAAACAACTCAAATACAATGTACCAACAATAAGATTCTTGACCTGTTACAACCAGATGGAAATACAGACCCAATGGGCTTTTTGTTTTAAACGATGGAGATCAGCCCCCAAGGGACACCAAAAGAGGCTACAAAATGTAAAACAATTTCCTCTAAAGATAAAATCAATTCAAATATCAAATGAAATCATGCTGCTATAACAATACCAATGCCAAATGGACGCCAATTTCTATTTTGTCTCTTGAACGTGCCCCAATGTATAATAAAGGGTTTGAAGTTAAATTGCCACAGTTCGGCCTTATTCAGTTTTGACTAAAAATTTTGAACCCTTTGTAGGGTAATTACTTGAACAACCTTATTGGCCGCAGGCGAGTAGATGTGCCCAACCCTGTATTTGTAATGTCTCCTCTCCTGGTTGCTGAATCGAACCCCGCCAATTGAAGAATCCAGAAAAAAATCAAATATGTTTCTGCTCTACAGTTAGACATAAACTACTGAAGTATTGATGGTTAGACCAGCGATGCATATTTTTGACAATATTTTAATATTCATGAGGCAAGTGGTAATTTGCAAAATAAGGCTTATATTATATTGAAAATAATCATTGTGAATTTAATACTCTGACAATTTTACACTTGGCCAAAGGACAGTTAATAATAATCAAGAAGATTAATTACTTATATTATGTTGTTGTGTTTCATCTGCATATACGTGTAACTGCGTTCTGTACACATTCAAAAGTGTCGTGTTCAAAATATGGCTAGTAGGAAGGTTGAGGCCTTATTAACCGGTTTAACCACACCGCCTTCGTTGAAGGGGCAGAGGAATCTCAGCCTACCTGGTTTCATGCTAGGTGAACGCCCTAAGTTGGTTTGCATGGATTACTAGGCTTGATGATTGTTGTGATGTCAATTTAATTACTTATATTATGGTGCTTAATTGTTTGACGCAGTTATTGTTTGTTTGTCAATGTCTCTCGTTCTGTTGATTCCATTCTTACTGTTTTGAGAGGATACATAGTTTTAAACTTCCTGTATTCTGAATTGCTGTGTTTTGATGGATATTTTGGCTCTTTCTTTATTGTCGAACGGTCAGTCCCCTATTTTGACTGTGTAGCTATGATTTACCGAGGTCTTATTTAATCTTTATTCATAATTCTCTATTTTATACGTCCTTTAATGACGGTTACTTCGGAGCTATACCTGGAATTCGGACCGAGGTTATCTCACACAAGGTTTAGACTATATATTTCTTTGTTAACTGTTTCAGTTTGCAATTTTGCATGGTAACTGGTTTTTTTTTGCACATGTAACAAGTTTTATGTATTAATGAGTGTTATTTGTGATTGTGTTTTTTGTTTGTACAAATTTCATCTCCAAAAACGTTTTACTTGTTACTGGTGATTTGTAGATGTAGGTATGATTCGTGCACAAAAACGTGTTACTTGATTTTGTAACTCTTAATTGTTATGTACGCGGTATATACATGTCGTGTACAAATACGTTTTACTTGTAATCATGTTTTTGTGGTCGCTATGTTAATTACCCATAGATCTATACATTCGTGCAACGAAACTGTCGATATGTTTCTACATTTGTCCGTATTTTCTTCATCGTGGTCGCACCCGTATATAAGACACAGAGTTGTTGTTTGAAATAGACGCACTTCAATATTAACCGCAGCTAGATTCCCCCATCATCGAGGGCAATATTACCAAATATAATTTACTACAGAATATATAAGGCAATCCTTTTCACATATATTTTGTCATGATATTATGTGCATTATTTCCTTAAATCATGAAAATAAATTGTTTACTAGTGTGTTCAATACGACGATCGTATACCATTTTATGTGAATGGACTATATTAAGTCTAAAAATAGCCTGCTTGAGTGACGTGTGCAATACATTTCTAGGGGCACCACATGGTTGGATATTTGTAGTGCGTGTGTACATTATGTCTATTGTTATTATAAACGAGAAAGATAATCATGATAATAGAAAGAGTTATTCGGCAGAATTCAAGTTAGAGGCCTTGACTTATGCCAAGGAGCATGGTGGTAACCGGGCTGCTGGACGCAAATACTCGATCTGCGAGAAACAGGTGAGGGATTGGAGACAACAAGAAGACACCCTACGACAGAGTGAGAAGACAAGGAAAGCCAATCGAGGCCGCCACGCTAGATGGCGGGACCTTGAAAATGAACTGCAGCAGTGGATATTGGAGCGAAGATTAGACTGTCATAAAGTCAGAACGAAACAAATGCAATTGAAAGCTCAGGAAATCGCCAAGGAAAAAAACCTCACGGATTTTCAAGGAGGACCATCGTGGTGCAATCGCTTTTTGAAGCGTTATAAGGTATAGCTATGTCAAAACAGAGACCAAATCTATGGTTATAGTATTTAACTAAATTAATATTTCCATTCTTTCGTTTTTTATAAGTTGAGTATTAAAGTATAATACTTGCCAAGTATTAGAATTTTCTAAGTAATTATAGTTTGAAAACAAGGAAGAAAACAGGAAAACTGAGACACCCTTTTCTAGATTATCTTTTTTAGTAGAGTAGAATACCAAATTTGAGGCCTCTCTAGTGTTAACCATGCAATAGAAAATTGGGACCTTCTGGATGTGGTCAAAACTCATTTATAATTAGCTCTTTTCTTTTAATGTGATGTCTGAGACTTTTCAATCTTACACATTTAGATAGAAAATAAAGAATGATTTCTATTGATATATACTTTGTTGGGTCTATTGTGGATACTTTTTGAGAAAATGTAAGATATAGTTTTGAAAAATTAACGTCTCAAGTACCCTTAATTTATCTGAAATTTAAAGGGTATGTTGTATTAAATACCTACATGTGGGTTCAATGGAAATGAAAGTAGGTTGTGTTATGTCACACAACTTTTTAGTTTTTCATAGGAATTATAATGCCAGTCAGCATGAATTACATATTAACTTTTTATATACACAGCTCTTAATTTGAATTAACTAATTAAATTTGGTATTAGCAGGAAGTTTGTTACTTTCTCTATTGGGGAAAAATAAGTACATGTAAAATTGCGTTTGTTGAGAGAAATCACTCTTCATGCGTCTCTTAATAAACAAACACCACTGGTTTGGATCTTGACTCACCAGTTCATTGAAGGATATGTAAGAAGCAAGCAATCTGTGTTGTCAGTTAATGTGTTTTATCTAGCCAAGGTCTACTAATTACCTCAGTGTTACACACTGTTACAGTAAAGTAGTGGAAACCAAAGACCATGGCTAGCAAATAATTGGTTCTATGCATGTTTAGAAAATTAATGAAAGATTGGAAAAATTGAGGCTTTTGTACACGTGTAGAGAAAAATGCACCGACCAATGAGAGCCAAAGATGTAGAACTGATGACCACCACATATAAGGAAAATTTAAATTAGGCTTGAATCCACACTATGAAGGCAAAAAGAATGGGCATTATGGAAGATTTCTAGATAACAACTTTGCAAAATAAGCAGCCCTTGAATTTGGGGACATTGGACCGTTCGTTAGTCCTGTTCAATTTGGTCAATAAAATTGGGCATAATGTTCAAGTTGTAATACATATAGACTTAATGCTCGTTAAGTTCTTTGTTCTGTTGATGCATTTCTAATTATCCTCTGTGGATGTTTAACAATATAATGGTATGGATCAGTAATAATAACAACAAGACACCTTGAGGTTCACATGGCTGTATGTCTAACTTGTTAAAACAAGACAGTATTTACAATCTATTACAACATACTAATAAAGTATGTGATTATGATGAATGAACACATGTATAATATTTAACAAAATAATATATTGTTGAATTTAATAACCAAAAACCATTTAAAAATAATGTGAATTGATCATAAACATACACTCCAATCATTACATATCCCTTTGGTTTATTTAAAAGAGGCTCACTGTTCAATTTAGTCAGATAAGGTTTTGATCACATCCTTAAGACAAGTATTGTGATGATAAAAGTGTTGAGCCTCCTTAAACACAAATATAAAGCTCTCATTCAGCATGCAATAAAATGAACTTAGAAGTACACATTAAACACTCATTCATCTATCATGTATCAGTCCATTTAGACCATAGAGCATACTACATTGTCTTCCATCTTTTATCACATACATATATCATTAAGTTACATTGTATACCAAACCTCGATTACACCGACATGTGTTAAATATGCTTAAGTTTATTTAAAAAATATACAATCTTCTTTCACAACACTAGGTAGTTTTAAATGTGTATACAGACATTCATGAACGATAAGTACTAATACAAGGTAGGTGTGGCATTGAGTAGTAGCCACATCAGTACAATGTAATGCATGCATGGTCATCATTGAACACACATACTGTGGTTCAATTCTAAATAACTATAGATCAATATTACAACATAAAGATCAAATAAGAAACTGACAAGTCTAAATTAGTGTACATGTGTAATATATAACTCTATGTAGTATCATTAAACTTGATACACGCAACATAAAACTTGCAATGCACAAGTCTGTGCATATTAAATTGAATTTTCATTTTAATATGTCCATTATGCTGATAGATTTAGGAATTATGCAAAATATAGCAATATTTTTACTAAGCATTGCTATTTATAAATAACAAGAGGCCTGTTGGGCCTAAACGGTCATCTGAGTAATCCAATAAATTTAGCATGCTACCCTATGCCATCTACCAAGATATACAAGTACACAAACCTTTGCAACCCTTAGTGAAATGAAAGTTTACCATGCAAGGAATATCTACATCAAGTTTCATAAAAATTTAATGAACAGTTCTTGATAAGAAGTCTAAAATGTCTCAGCTATTCAGAAGCCAGGGCGGCTGAATTGGATGGAGTTTGGCAACGTAGGACCCAAATCTGAAAAAGGCCCATGCAAGGAACATCTACATCAAATTTAGTAAAAACCTGATCATCTGTTCTTGACAAGAAGTAAAAATGTCTAAGCTATAAGAAGCCAGGGCGGCCATATTGGATGGAGTTTGGCAACGTTGGACACAAATCTAAAAGCATACCATTGAAGGAATATTTACTTCAAGTTTCAGCAAATCTGATGAACTGTTATCTACAAGAAGTCAAAAAGTCTCAGGGTGACCATATTTGATGATGTTCGGCAACATTGGACATAATTCTTAAAGAGGCCAGGAGGAACATTCACGGCAAGTTTTGTCAAAATTAAAACACAAAAAGTTAACTTTTTTCGAGTTAACATGGTATTAATATGGTATAATAGCCCATGTCAATTTAAGCACCCTCTAGTGGTTCATTTATAAATATATTTTGTTTTCTTTCGCAAACTTTAATTTGTAAACATTGACGTAGGGATCATACATATCAAATATGAAAGTAATAAGACCACTGATTGGTTTGTAAGGATTTTTTAAAATGTGTCTAATTTTACCCCTTTTTGGGCCCCTATGGGGGCAAAGCCTCTTTATTTGCAAACTTGAAACAGCTTGAAATTAGCCAAGTGGTTCTTGATAAGAAGTTGAACAAGAGGCCCATTGGGCCTTAACACCAATCTGGTTGAAATAGGCCTATTAAAGTAAATATTTGGCATTTGAATACTTTTGACCACAGGGTCATGCCTTGAATAGACTTCTTTCTCTAAGTTGTAAAATTAAATATATACCATACCGTTAAGCCTCATGGTTTATTAAAGATTTTTCAATTTTTTTCAAATTTCCCCCTTATAGTGGTGCCCCTTGGGGCTGAGCCCCTTCAGTTGAACAACTCTGAATTCCCTTCATCCAGGGATGACTTCTACAAAATTTGGATGAAATTAGTCCAGTAGTTTTGGACAAGAATTAAAAAATGTGAATAATTAAGTATTTGCTGTAGTGTTGAACTTTGACCCCAAAACAAATGTGTAACCTATTTTTGACCCCAGGGTCAAGCCTTGAACAAACTTGGTTCTCCATGCCCTATGGTTACTTCATACCAAAACATTAAGCTCTAGGCCTTCTAGTTTATAAGTAAAAGATTTTTTAAATTTTGTCAATTTCCCCCACCCCCTTTTGGCCCCCTAGTTGTGCCCCCCTGGGGGCCCAGCCTCTTCATATGAACAAATCTGAACCCCCTGTCCCTATGGATACTATCTACCAAGTTTTGATGAAATTGGTCTAGTGGTTTAGGAGAAGAAGTCAAAATGTGAAAAGTTTACGATGGACAGGATTTGTATTAGAAAAGTCCACTTTGGACCTTCGGTCCAGATGGACTTAAAATTAATGTTAATATTATTCTCGTATGTTCTAGCAGTGGACACTCAGTCTTTTAGACAAAAATATGATCAGCACATAATTTTTGTATGACTACGAGACTTAAAAATAGAAGCCTCAAATCTCTATTTTCAAATAATATTTGGCTGTATGCTAGATCTATCAGTTTTACTTGTTTTTGAAATCGTGTTAAACAATCCTGGTTCTTCGTGCCCTCAAGTCACTACGTATCAAAGCATTAAGCTCTAGGCCATCCAGTTAATAAGTCAGGCATTGAACAAACTTGATTTACCATTCCCTTAGTTGACTACATACCAAAACATTGAGCTCTAGGACTTCTAGTTAATTAGAAGAAGATTATTTACAACAAATGTTATCGATCCTTGGACCTTTGGTCTAGATAAACTAAAAAGAGGCCCTAAAAATTAAAATGAATTTGATAACAAATAATTTACTGTATTGTACAAAGTTTGTATTTAAACAAGGTGTTTTTAAAACGAAATGAAGTAACCTTTTTGTACTGCCTGTTTGTGCTTGGGGAATTGTGTACTTCATGTTTGCTGAACGAGGTTTCATGCTCCTTTAAGTCCTTATAGGTTCAAGCAAACAGGGAGGTTTAACTGAGGTTACGTGACACTCCTTTCAATTACATGTTATACCTTAATCTAGCTTTTAGGGTTATTGTGCACTCTAAAAATACTGACAATAACCTACAGGGACACTGATTGTGCTAAAATTGTCCTTTGTCCCACTTTCTCTTCCATATTTCCTTTGTTTAGTCCTTCATGTTTCATGTCACTGTTTCTTGCTTTTTCAGATTTGTAGTTTTTCTCATACCTCAATCTTAATCTGATTATCTCCATTTCAATCTGAATTTATTTAGTATATTTCCTTTCTTTGTAGGTCTGAGAGGCAACTAACAGATTAGATCGAGGGACCAGCCCTCCAACAGACAGAGGGACCAGCCCAACAGCAGACAGAAAAACCAGCCCAACAGAATACAGAGGGACCAGCCCAACAGCAGACAGAGAAACCAGCCCATTAGCAGACAGAGGGACCAGACCAACAGCAGACAGAGAAACCAGCCCATTAGCAGACAGAGGGACCAGACCAACAGCAGACAGAGAGACCAGCCCATTAGCAGACAGAGGGACCAGACCAACAGCAGACAGAGGGACCAGCCCACCAGCAGAAAGAGGGACCAGTCCACCAGCAGAAAGAGGTACCAGACCAACAGCAGAAAGAGGTACCAGACCAACAGCAGAAAGAGGTACCAGACCACCAGCTGACCGAGAGACAAGCCCAACAGCAGACAGAGAAACCAGCCCAACAGAATACAGAGGGACCAGCCCAACAGCAGACAGAGAAACCAGCCCATTAGCAGACAGTGGGACCCGACCAACAGCAGACCGAGGGCCCAGC
>JAUMGZ010232081.1:0-10993 GCA_032359645.1 Pododesmus macrochisma
ATTCATTTTGATCTGATTTGTCACAGTGTTTTGTTACCGGCTACTGTTTGAGTAGTGATTACCCGAGTATTGACAACCGTTTCATTGTCAAGATATACGGGAAAGCACAATATATTGAAAATAATGCAGACAATGTCAGAAAAGTAGATTATTGACAACCGTCAGTCAGGCTGTAATTATAGACTTGTACATGTAAGTAGAACGTTTCCTTCTTCAAAAGAGAAAATCACGCGAGAGAAAAACTGAGAGCATTTCCTTTTCCTGTTGCTTTATAGTTCAAGGTCAAGAATATCTAGATCACACGTACGCAAGTACATCTTCGCACGCACGCGTACATTTATGTAAAAAGTAAATTGGCAAGAGCACAGTACAATTGAAATAAAAATTGAAATTACTTACAAACATAATCACAAAATATATTTTTGTTTCATGCTATATGTTGGTGTAGATATATAAGACACAGGTCAAACTTTTAGCACACTTGTGGAGCGCGGCTATCTGCATGCGTACAAAAGAGAGTTTTTTAACACACACATGCAGGCGCACGTGCACACACATACATGTTTGCACAGAAACAATATTGCTGCCTTTTCAATTTTTTCGCACTGAAATCTTTTGTGTTGTATTCTCTAGTAAACAATGTTAAACGATTTGTTAGACAAATCAAAAACATGTTAAAACTGATATGCTTCGGCAAATACACGCCACGTGTTTATAAGATGCAACACTCTTTAAAGATAGCATAGATGATCATTTTTCAAAACTTAACTTCAAATTTTTTTCGAAACGAATTCACAATTAACTCAATAAAGTGTACATCCCTGAAAAACTTTAACTAATCCATCTGAATTCAAAAGCTTGAACATTCCCAAATATCAGTCAGGTATAATTAAGAGCAAATTAAGTGAGTTTTTAATCATGTCCAGAAGGTACACCCTAAAGGGTGTAGAGCGGTTGGCATTTTATTCTAATAAAGATAATTTAGGGTGTACCTCGGTTGGCATTTTATTCTAATAAAGATAATCTGAAAAAATGTGTTTCTTTGTTTTCTTTTCTTCAGCGTTTTTCAAATCATAGAACTATTAAATCATTTCCACAATTGTGATTTTCCCACCATCTTTACTCTTTTTAAACTTTAAAAACGCACTGCTAGAATACTACACTATTCATCAAATAATTGAGACAAAATTCGTTATACAGATCTGCTAATCATGAATAGTCATGTCAACTTTCAAAGAGATTAGATCAAATATAAAGGAAAAAATTTGAACGCAACCAGAAAACTAATTGACAATCACTGCGGTTCTAAATGCGGAAGAAATTTTTCCAAAATCTTACCATAAAATTCTAAGTTCACACACAACCTGGAAACCTTTCTGCCAGTTTTTCTACATGTCTAATGTTGGGATAATTTTCAGAGATGAGTTGGAACATCCTTAGATATGTGTAACTTTTGTCGTGATGTGTTATAAGGTATTACGATTCAGGAAAAATTACGATAACATGGCTACTCTGTTACAGTACAAATTATTGTAGCTTCAACTACATATTCTCATTCGGCCAGCAGTTTTAATTACTCGGTAGTTGTAGATTTGATTGTGGGGAGCACATGGTTTTATATACACCAAGATTAAAAACTCAAATATGTAAATAACTAAAAAGTGAATAAAAAAATTAAAGAAAACGGAAGGAATAAATGTAAAATATAATAAAGATACTTTTTGGTTGAAAAAGCGAAAATAAAAAAATTGATGAAAATTAACGTCTAATGTATTGTTAAAACAGATATCATCTCCAATACATGTATAGCAACGTTTCTGTTTTTGTGTGGACCCTTAGCTGTCTTTGTTACGGCACGGTTTATTGATGCGAAGATGAGTGTTTATTTAACAGGGAACTCAGACTAGCAATGTAGTAAATATATAGTAGACGTTGTCACACATGAATATAGAGACGAACCACACGAAGAATGCAGCATAAGAAATGTAGGTGTATTTACATGTATTGGCAGCTAAACCAGTTCCGCGAATCGTTCCAAAGCCCTGATTTTGAGTACATCTTGACCCTATGGAATGAAGTGCATGTGCATTGCACGTGTACAAATTAGAGTTTTATATTTGCGGTCATCTATTTTTTCTTATAATTTAACCCCACAAAATGGCTGACTTTATAATTATATACTTTAAAGATATTATATTAAACGGAATGAATAGCTTAAGAGAAAAATAACTTCCTGATATTATAGTCATAATTGTGTATATCTATATCCAAAATTGACGTTTTATATTTAAATACTCAGTCGAATTTATAGGAATTTTCATTTGACGTCAGGCAGAGGATAATTTTTGGAAATTGAACACAGCGACACTTCCTACAACCAGGAAGCAAGTACCTTTATTTCAAACAATCTGCTCACTTTGCGTTGCTTAATAAACCTGCGTTTGATCACAGCCTATGGCGCAGTGTTGGTGTGCTCAGTGCCAGATATACCATCCGATTGTTTAGACAACCTTCGGTATAATCAATTTCTCTCGATCTTTAGACAACGCCGTGATGATCATGTTATTGCTGTGTAAGATCTCTCCTGGTTTTGTTGCAGATCTTATCAGAAATACTTTCATGTTTTTGGGATAAGTTTTTTCACGACGAGTGGATTAAGCAGATGGTGCGAGTTGTCCACGTGTTAATTCGCTCAGCATTATGCACGCGCTAACGCTCGCGATATAAACACAGTCGTATGTGCCCTTTGCGTCAAACAGACTAAGCATTACAGTGTAACCATACCTTGTTGTACTAGCGTTAACCAGTGGATATCATTTCATTAATATAAATGAAAACAGTGTAAAATGACAACCATAGTACGTAAATCTCCAAACCACGTACGTACAGTGCTCAATTGTTTTAACACTAAATTTCAGGAAAATTTGGATTTTTCTGTAAAATTGGGAAAAGTATTACCTGGACATCACACCTCGTGAATTGTAAACGTGTAAAACTCAACAGAAAACACCGTGAGTATTATAAAAGTATATATTCTTAAATATGACATCGCATTTCATAATTTCAAAATTGTTATAAATTGGAAAGGTCGACTAAAATAACTTTACAATATCATTATAGGATGTAGGAAATAGTATGTGGACAAGTGCATGAACACATCTACATTTGAACTTATTGTTACATGTGTACAGGTATACATTACCGCATATGAAGTATATGAAAAAATACACATTTATGAAATATTTCTGAAAATCACTGTGGATTATAGAAAACTTGAGAGCTTTATCGCCTGAGCACTGTTTTATCGTTAGATGTCATTGTAGCATATATTGTGTTGTAGCTGTTGTCAACATTACTGCAAGATGAACCACATTTGTTTAAGATGTATAAATGGTGATTTTGTTGCTTGACTGCTGTCAATATAAGAACTTGATACATCCACGCAACAGCTTGTTCTAACAATTGTAGGAGCTCGTCATTTCTAGCAAAACAGATAAAAATCAAATTCTGAAAACTCGACATGAATAACAACAATACGATGAATGATTTATATATTACTGTCCGGCGATGTCATCCGCTAATGAGGTATTTCTACTTCTATAATTATCAGGTCTGTTAATTAATATAACGCGTATACATACTAACAGTAAAATGCACATGTCGCAATCTATATTCTAAATGCAAAATTGCATTGTGTGTGGCTTATTTATATCGCAAGCGTTTAGACAGATACATATAAAACTTTATGCATAACGACAGCCTTAACATATTTATTTTACACTTTATCATATGCATGCCAGTAAAAGCATTAAACTTAAACAAGATGAAAATGTTCCCATGCATTTATTTGGTTATATTTAAATTCTTTAAAATAAAATGCTATTGCTAATCTCTTAGCATGTATACATGTACTTGTAACATTTATGGTGATTGATAATAAAAAAATGAATTTATATATTTCAAAAACAAATGTTAATGAGGCAAAAATATAACATTAATAAATACCGTATTTCCCTTAAAAGCTGCAAGAAAGAGGGTATGTAGGTTGACAAATCTTTTATTTTACTTCAACTTTTTACATAGGCTATGTGGAGACATAATTGCTGGCACTAACAGTACATGTCTGAAAATGGTCAGAAAAGACACTAAAAAATAGGGTAGGTAGGGTTAGCAGAAACACGAGTATTTTTCTGACCTGATTTGAAAGAAGCACGAGATTACTTACAATATAATTAATACAAACGCAGATGTTGTCAAATTACCCCGACAGATCTACTGATCGTGCAGTGATTAAGTTGTTAATAGAGTCTTCAAAACAGTTAAAATCCATGAACAGAACTTTACATGTACATGTATTCAAATATATTTACTAACCAATATTGTCCATGTGTGTTTTGTACACTCTAATGAATGTGAAGATATATGCATATATCAGAGAGAGAGAGAGAGAGAGAGAGAGAGAGAGAGAGAGAGAGAGAGAGAGCACAGCAAAGTACATTTATATAAGACTCTTTCATATACGTGTGTTTAAGATAGGGATATTCTACCCGAGGGGGTACCAGAGTGGTTAAACTCGAGACTTGCCGAGGGTTCTACTTTAATTTGTAACCCGAGGGTGGAATTCCCTATCTTATACACACGCGTATATGAAAGAGTATTTTTCTCTCATAATATCTGTGTTTTTGCATCGATTTACATAAGTTTGAAGCATTGCAATTTGATAAATGTACATTCGCGCCATGTTAACGCTGCATTCACTACGTCACAAGTAAGAAGTGACGCAATTTGATTGGTTATTTCCCACATCACGTGAAGTAACGCGCGCGTGAAAAGGTATGTAAGATAGATTTTTATGAAATGATTATAGTGTTGTTCAATTGCATAAAGCCATTAAATAATAATATGATATGTAACACGTTAACATATAACCTAAAACTATTTCGATTGGCTGCATGGCACACACCTCTATTTCTAACATGGCTTTCTTTCATGGGTAAACTCTATCTTACACAGCGTGATATGGGAGAAAATACACATTGACCGTATTCTTTAACAAAACTGACCTTACGTTGCCCTCTACAATGTCATCGCCATGGTTAGCTTATATTTGTATGATTTTGAATTATTTAAGGCATATTATAGTATACATGTGAACATGCTATTGTGCAATTATCTGGACTGCGAAACAAATCATAAACCCAGTTTATTCCATGCGGGGCCGCGGTGGCCTAGTAGTTAGTGTAGCCGACTTGTAATCATAAGAGCCTTTCACCTCATAGGTTCGATTCACGTCCCGGGCGTAAATGACCTTAGCTGTTGATCGGACAATAAGCCCTTAACACAAACAAACAAACAGTTTATTCCATGCAAATAGCAAACTCTATAGAGATGTTTTACTTATCACGTTAAGGTTAACTACACAAGGGTATAAATGTGTTCTATTCAAGGCTTGGGCCACCTGATGTCATATTTTTCAGTATATTATGAACAATTCGTAGGATGTGCCAACATTTACAGTTGTTGCAGTTATTGAAGATTGTGCGACTTTACTCTGTTGTCGTTGTCGTCGTCGTCGTCGTCGTCGTCGTCGTCATCGGCGTACAGTTCTTTCAGTTCTTATAACTCAGCTATTACCCAACACCATGCTTAACTTTAAAATCGGGTTGCGTATAAACTGAGATATAACAACCTTTATTTGTACCGTTGGTTTTCCGCTCGTAAAATATGCTTTAAAAATGATGCATGTTTCCTAACATTTTACTTTGTTAAAGGGAACTTGTTACAGGGTTTTTTCACGGTTTTTGTGTGTGTCTGGAACAAGAAAAGTGTTTCAATTTGAGATTATGAAATTTTAAAGACTCAAAATACATTGTACACCGAAATGTCTTTTTTTAAAAACAAAAAACACACTGACCTCTTCGTCATTTCTACGTGTTGTCTGTATGTCCTAATTAATATCATGCCATCATTTATATTTACCACAAACTCCTAAACAATCAAGTAGTAAAATGTTTGAAATTTAACATTAAGATACAAATAGAAACAAACCCTCTCTGCATGCTCGAGTTTCGTATTTCATTTGGCAACTCACATAACTTTTTTTCAATTAGTTGATTGGCAAAAGGACACGGTTATAATCTAAATGAGTAAATAAGAAACGAATGATTGTCAGATGCGTACAATAAATTCCTTCGGTCTAGGGAATCCAACGCGCATAGTTTAACAAGCTTTCTGTGAACGCCCTGCGTAATTACACCAATATCTCTTGTGATTTCCTGCTCTCAGCTTTTGTCTCTATCAACATAGATGGATAGTCAACATCAGTGTGCCAGAATTCAATATGAACTCGGCGAACCTCGTCTTGCTCTACGATCTGCAGCTTCGAGTGCAATCTGCATTTATCGCGTGCAATTATATATAGATGGTATACTTAACGTAAGTAATTACTTGCAGCGCAAGTCAATGAAAGATAAACACCCAAGGTGTAATGTTTAATTAACACGGAACTGTTATCGGCACCGCACATATATAGATGATGCAAATACAGAACCTCTTCAATTTGTGGAAGATATTTAAAAGTGAGCTGGTAAATAAATAAGCAAGCAACCAAGTATAGTTTATTTACGTGTCACGTATCTTAGAAAAAAAGCCATTTCCAATTACATATACATAACATGAAATTCATTCGGATTAACAAGGCAGAGCATAAAGGTTAATTTACAAAAAGCAATGTTGTTCGGAAACGTAAGATATTGACTTCGTTCCGATTTGCAATAATATCGGAACCTTTCGGTGGGTTTGCTACGGAACTAGTGGGTTGGTTGATCTTATTACATATATGTAATAGTATGATTAGCAAGAAATATCGTCTCTTTCGGAAGCTTGTTAAGATATTGGATTTACATCTAGTAATTTGCTTTTATGCTTTTAAAATTCGTTTTCTCTTCCCGTGTCTTAACTCTTCGGTTGCATTCTGGGCGGCTATTTTGTCGTATATACGAATTACCAGAAAATATAAAGTACGTTCAACTAAATTACATTTGACTTACTGCTTAAATTAATAGTATAAAAACAATTATTTTTGTTATAATGTAAATTGGACATATGATTTATATTTAGTTTATAAGTAAATTTATTTTTGTTATAATATAAATTGAACATGCATGTATTCCATGTTGCGTTTATAGGTTACGCGCGGTTAAATATAAACAGACCTCTGTGTCGCTGTGCATCTTCTGACGAAAAAGTCTATGTATTGCACGTGCATCCATAGAAACTAAATGCATTGCAGCACGTGAGTAAACAATCTGGTGTATGGACGTGTTTTTTGTGAAATGATGGATGCTCGTTTTTTAATTACTTGCATGGCACCGCTATTAATCATATTATTTCGACAGATTTTAAAGTGAAGGAATTCTTTTGTATATTTAAAAATGTGAAAATTAGATAGGGAATATTTTGAAATTTAAAATGAGCATATGCATTCTAAACACCTCGTATAGAAATCGTGCAAACAAGAAGAATACTCTACATGCAAGTATGGAACATCGCATAATAATGAAAACTTCAGCAATCAATGTATGACATCTCGTGTATTAATGGGAGCTTCTGTGTGCAGAATAAGACGTCTCGCGTTCTTGGTGTTGTTTTTGTTCAAAAAATGTGTCTTTACTTCACACATATTCTTTCATTCGTCTGTTTTGTCATATTAGTCAGTTATTTCAAATTGTTCAAAAGTAATCCCATTTAGTGATCAATAACAATAAACACGGATTTGGTTTAATCTGTGAAATCAGATAATCTTTATGGGATGTACTTTGCGTTAACAGTTTGTCCAATAAGATGTTGATATGTAAGCGGATTACTGTATGATTTTATTGATTACAAATAATCTTTGACTTCTGGTATACTATATATAGGTGTGAAAAGCAACATATGTGAGGCGCGCGACCCACCTCGTTGTATAAGTCTGTATTAAGTCACAAACGGAAATAAAGCTCAATGCGGAATACACAGGAAGAGCTTTTATGTAGAGCGTCCCACTGTTTCTATTTTTACTCACAGACAGTAAACAAATTAAATAGTGAAATACGTCAGATGTTGTTTAATGATGCGCGGACACAGTTCACGTGACAAAATGGCAACTCATGTCGCACGAAAGCAGAACATATACCAAAAACAACACAATTTAACTACATTTTCGTATTTTACTTGTGTAATTATGGAACAGATTTACTATATATGTCATTATATTACTGCGCACCTTAATGTGTCATTTTATTATTGCAAACTTTAAAACGTTTTTATCACTGCAAACGTAATGCTATATTTGTCATCGCTGCAATCTTAATTTTATTTTTAAACTATACTGTTCCTATATGGTTTTTTTTAAAACTAATATTTTTTTGCTTTATTCATTTCATTCAAGCTAAATATCATTTTATAACTGCAAACCTGTACGCATTTGATTACTGCAAACCTGTATACGTCATTTGATTACTGCAAACCTGTATACGTCATTTGATTACTACAAACCTGTTTACGTCATTTGATCACTGCAAACCTGTTTACGTCATTTGATTACTGCAAACCTGTAAACGTCATTTGATTACTACAAACCTTTTCGACTTTTGATTACTAGAAACCTTAACATCGTGTCGTTACACCAAACATTTCTGCAAACATTTTGTTATTCATGCGAATGTTATATTATTTCATCACTGCCAAACTTGTGTCATGTCAATTTTTTTTATAATGCAAAACTTACGACATAACAATAATGTACACCTATACGTCACAAGACATCGAAAAAACGTTCTCACAATACACAATACGCCGTCCTTATGTGGATGAGTGCTAGAAACGCATGCGAGAGAGCGTTTCACCACAACCGATTGTCAGATGCAGTATATGGTAAATCAGACCCATCTTTATCATACTTATTGATATTCAATTTGTTAACTACCTCTTTAATTGATTCGCAAACTTTCAACACAAATTTGCAAAACTTGGTTCAAGATCAATAAGAGTGGCAGTGTGTCCTTTCTTTTGTTTTCTTACTTAGAAACACAGCACATGTATATTACCATTATTATATCTGATAAAGGCTCGGTTTTTTTATCACTGATAGATTGATCTTTGCATGATAAGTGTATAATTACAATGTAAAAAGAAAACACACATAGTGTGAACTGAGCGGTAAATCCGAGTCCTTTGATATCAATGAATTCAATTTATCAAAAGTAGGGGAACATTAACATGTCTGTGGATTATCATCGTCAGTACTGAAGAAAAACGCATAATTCTAATATACTTCTTTCAACTCTTTATGACTGTTTAATAGGTCGCGGTGTCCTTGACGTCATGTTTATAAGTAAACACCGACACACCAACACGTGTTATCTATAAAAACGTATGTTTTGCTTTTGTCTTGTAGCTAACGTGCATTTCATCGTCATGGTCATGCAGCGTTCTCTCTACACAGGATTATCATTTTACATTGTTCTTAAGGTCGGTGACCTACACGCCGATAAAATCCCAGAAAGTACCAAAGTTTCGTATTCATTCTAAAAACGGATATAGAATTGTCTCGTTAAATTCCGGTTTTAATGGACAATTCACTATCGAAATGGAATCGTATAATCAAACAATGCTTTAAAAATTGCAGTATACTGTACATTGGTTATATTTCGCGGAACCGCGGTGGCCTAGTGGTTAAGTCGCCGACTTGTAATCATAAGAGCATTTCACCTCATAGTTCGATTCCCGTCCGGGCGTGCTAGTGTAAGAAAATTGCCAGTGACTTGCCGTAGGTCGGTGGTTTACTCCGGGTACTCCGGTTTCCTCCACCAGAAAAAATGGCACGTCCGTAAGTGGCCTTAGCTGTTGATCGGACAATAAACCCATAATACAAACAAACATTTTTGTTTTTGTTTTTTGGTTATATTTCGCGGGTTTTTATTCACTATATTTGATATTTGTAAACAAAGCGCAAATACTAAACACCAGCCAATTATAATTTACTGTACACCAGTTTAGCACGGATGACTCGAACGTTATTGGTATAGGACAGAGTGAAATTAAAACGCTGTGAATTTGCTTCATTTGTTAAAACGTAAAAGTTTGACCTTGCGAAATTTAAGCACTTTACAGAGTACATAGAAACATATTTTTTTTAGCAGCAAGTCAGTATGTATGGTTTTAGATTACACTAAGAAAGTGTTCACTTGATACAATTATTAACAATAATTTTTTTTGAATGCTAGAATGCATTACCCCTGTTCATGGGGGAGGGGGTCGGGGGTGGTTGATCATGCTTTTGAAATTAATTCAGTCACACTTCACATAACGAACATGTAACTGTCATGAATAGTCTTCGTAAGTAAACCTGGACTTTTTGAAATTTTCGACTAACGGACGATTAACGTGTTTGTCTTAAACATGTTTCATATTCTCCTACTTCCTCTGTTATTTCCCTAAACCTTTGTTTAGCTAAGGCTATTCTGAACGAGCGTTCGCTGATAACAGTTAATTCGTAGCTAGGCCTGTACTCATGGACTAAAAGTTCGTGATTATGAAAACGCTTTTCGTTAAATTACACAGGCAAAATGTCCTCACTTGAAACTCACGTGAATTTAACGTGAGGACATTTTGCCTGTGTAATGAATAGAGTATAGCTAATGGAAAATAACTTTAACTTCTACAAAACTAATACATATATCATACCCATGATATGTAATTTTTCTGTAAATTTGGCATGGCTATTTCATTGAAAGATATGTGGAATAGGATTGGCGTTCGTAGTTCCAATTGTCACATACATTGCTGTATCAAGATGGCTGTATAGTACATTATAACGATCATATACATCCGATGTGTGCATTAATATGATTGTAACTGTCTTTTGTTTGTTTGTATAAGGGCTTATTGTCCGATCAACAGCTAAGGTCATTTACGGACGTGCCAGTTTTGCTGGTGGAGGAAACCGGAGTAC
>JAUMGZ010232092.1:0-21197 GCA_032359645.1 Pododesmus macrochisma
TCCAGTAATTTTGGACAAGAAGTCGAAAATATGAAAAGTTAACATATTTGCTATAGTGTTGAACTTTGACCCCAAAATGTGTTAATCTATTTTTGACCCCAGGGTCACGCCTTGAACAAACATGGTTTTCCATGCACATGCCCTAAAGTTACTACATACCAAAACATTAAGCTCTAGACCTTCTAGCTTATTAGAACTTAGAAGAAGATTTTTGAATTTTTGTCAATTTTTCCCCCTTTTTGCCCCCTAGTGGCGCCCCCTGGGGACCCAGCCCCTTTTTGGAACAAATCTGAATCCCCTTCCCCTAGGGATACTTCCTAACAAGTTTGGAAGAAAAAAATGGTCCAGTGCCAGTGATTCAGGAGAAGAAGTTGAAAATGTTAAAAGTTAACGACGACGGACAGACCACGGACAGGATTTGTATGAGAAAAGTACTAGTCCACCTTGGACCTTCGGTTAAAGAAAATAGAAACACCAAAGAGTTAACGATATACAACATCACTTTGAAAAGACATCGACAAAAGGATGTCCTTGTCAGAGGCAGAAAATACAATGACAAATAAATATCACTATTTAAAGAAAAATAGGTAAATGTAAAAGATTTTTTTTTAGTACACCGAACAATAAAACAAAGTCAAAAGATATCTAATAGACCAATAGAAAATTAGTAATCAAACAAAGACATTTAAACAAATAACAATGCACTGACTCCAAGAAAATAAAACATCTGAAAATACTTAGGATATACATGTAGTTTGCTATTAATGGAGTGCAAGGTTACCATGACAATTATTTGTATTGATTGTAGCAGACGCATACATTCTTAATTACATACTGAACGTTTATGCCAGTTATAAATAGTTCACTTACAGAAATCCATTGTGGTTTGTGACGCCACTATTTAGATTCTCTTGTCTAGCTAGCGCTGATTCCAATAAATAAGTCCTTCATCTTTAATAATGTGATTTCAAAAATAAAATTGTACTGTAATTGAATGAACTCCCTAAACTTTTTTCCACCGTAATTTTGTTCTGCAATGATTGAAGAATAGTTTATATTCTTTATTCCAGTAAAAGTTTAGTAATTTTCTCAAAAGACACAACATATATATATTTCAATATACTAGGCTAAGTCCTAGTTGCGGTGGCCTGAACTTCAGCAGTTTGGGTGACTCTTCATAAGAGCTTATTCACTTAGATTCTAATTTCAAGAAAAATACATATTCCATAGTATTACAAATCCACAAAGAAATAATTTAATGTTGCACAATGTTAAAGTTGAAGTTGTGAATGAACTTTCAAAGTTAAGGTGAGCACACAACTCAAAGTCCTAAATTCTATAATTACTTGTCCTCAATCTAAACTTAATTTATCCATTTCATCTCATACAGAAATGCCAATGCCTTTGTAACCTATAAAGGTGAACAAAGAGAATTCTTAATTCAATATCACCTTCATTTTCTGGAGTCGTACCTCTGAGAACACTAAATTTCTACATGTAATTGTCAACCTTTAAAAGCATGCACCATTTCACTGATTTGTCTACATTATATATGCTTAAGTCACCAAACTGCCTATTTTTCCATGTACACATGCTACTAATATTATCTTGTCAAATTAACATGACACTTATGTACTCAATGCATGGCCGAGCAATGTTTTTATTTCTATACAATTACTTTGGACTTTTTTTCATCTGTCAGCTCATGTCAATAGCTGGACTTAAATTAACTTCTTTATCCCTAAACAGTGTATTTAAATGTTACAATTACACAAAAAGTAGACCTGGTGTCTTCAGAATTCTTAATAAAAATCTTTTTCATCTTCTTGACTCGTTATAAATAAGTGTCTCTTTTCAGGTGTTATTGTCAAGTGGAATGTTCCTATTTCTATCATTTTCAGACATTGGTCTATATATTATCACAGGTCGTGTACAATTAGCAGGTGTTTCTACTCTAAATACAGTGTTTACCTGTGACTTGTATACTGCCTGATGTTTACTGCTCAGGTAGACAGTTAATCAAGGTAACTCTGACCAAGGTGTTACTGGGACTGACACTAGTCTTAATTACAAGTTACCTGTGTATTACTACATGCACAGGTAAATGATTGAAGACTGTGTGCTGGCTGTAATGATTGATATAGCCAGTCTTCCTTATCTATAGCCAGCATGTAGTCTAAGCTGGTAACCTCTAAGCTAATCTAAATATGTGCTAATAAGTGGGACAAAATAGGATTCCACCATGAAAGAAGTTTAATTTGTAACAGTTTGAGATAATACTGTTATACACATGTACATGTTTATACAATGTATATAAACCAGAATTAATGTAAATACTATGCTGTCATGATCACAACCACATACATGTATATATAGGTCCTATTTATATCTGAATTATTATATGCACTCCATTATAACACTTTACATATTGGAAAGAGAATAAATGCAAGTTTTAAAATCGGTGACATCAAAACCAAAATCATGTGACCAGGTCACCGTAATTGTAGTTCCTAATAAATATTTAAGAACTGAATGATAACATATACATTATTAAAGTTACTAACAATGTTGGTATTTTGTGTTTACACTAAATGTTTCTCTAACATGTAAAGTTTTCATATTTAAAACAAGGCTGATTTCCATGGTGCCATCTCACTGGAATATCACATTGTACACGCTTCAACAGAAGTGTGATCACATTATTTTAACTCCAAGCTTACTATAAGCCAGTCAGTCTATGTGGAGTTTAATTTGGTTCATTGCATATTGCCAGACAAAGTGTGTTAGTCACAAAATTACTTGCCTTTATATATATAATTTTATATATAGAATTAACTGATTGTGAGGTCATTGAATATTTAAATCTTACATTCTGATTGCAGATGTTCGTACACATTTATTTGACCACATTCTGGTTTTGTATACATGTACTTGGATTTAAACTGGAGGTAATATAATAAGCCTTTCTATAACTATATAATTCATTGATCAAAAACTATTTTTAAGTAAATATTTGAATAGATACAAATAATTTAGTTGTTTCATAAAAAAGCCACTATCAGCATCAACATCAGATCAAAGATGTGATGTGTAAAAATGGTTTAAGATTTATTTTTTAAACATTGCTTACATCACTGCATGGCATTAAGGGACGACTGTTGGATTAAGATACTGATAAATATATAAATGTCAACCTACATCTTCCCACCCTTTAATGTTTACAAGAGACTTAATACACTCTAAGTTTGATCCAAGTCCCAGATAAAGTACCTGTACATGTGAGATATATCATGTATATAGCAAGATTTTTCAATGCATTTTAGATGATATCAGAACAGTGTCTACTTATAACTCTGTGAAATAAAATTCAGATTTATTGGTCTGTATCATGGGAATTTCTTTTTATCTAGATGATAAAAGTTCAACTAATTTCGTGTAAATTTACAATTAAATTCCAATTTTCATGTACAAGGATTGGCTGGAATTGTTAAATTATATAATTGTGTAAAGGTCTCTCAAATATGTAATGCGACATATACATGTTGCACTTTAAATTTCTTTCTCGAAATGTTTCGTAAATGCAGAAAATGTAAGGCAGCCGAGATACAGTGTTATTGAAGATAAGGACAGCAGAAGTCAGATAAAATGCATGGTCTGTTCTAAAAATGTCTGTTCAATTTTTACATGTACTGTGTATATACATACTGGTACATGTTTAATCTAACCTGGTTATGTTACATATGCACTTTATATTTATAAACTAATGCAGCAGTTATGTGTCTATATTTTATACATGTACGTGTATCAACACTACAGTTAATAATGTAAATAAGTGTATACATGTACATGTATACACATTGCAATTTGATATGTACATGTATGAATAAATAACTCTAAAGGACAACCGCAAGCATAATTATATATATATATATACATATATATTATCAAAAATTTCCAGATGTGCTTTGTTTACAATACATGATAATATTGCAGTATACATGTATTGTCTAATAATGTCATGATTTCATATTTGTTTTTATTTTAATTTAGAAAAAAAAAACAAGACATTAAACCTCAAGAAATACTTTACTACGAACTTAACATTTCTCAAGTCATGAACTTGTCCTGTAATATATAGATAGTATAGTTTTGAATGACTGAATCTTAATGCTTCACCGGGCATCTATAATAGCTTAGGTTTTCTCAATTAATTACGTGTTGTCTCAGATCATTATTGAATAAAATAAACTTGCATACTGATTGTTGTGCGTCTTGTTCAATTACATATTAGTAAAACTCTTCAGTGAGTGATGGACTTTCAGTTTTCCTCATTATCATAGTTGCCAACTCTCCCTATTTAGGAGGGAGTCTCCCTATTTTTTACACACAATTTTCACTTTTGACATCAGTATAATTCCTAAACCTTGCTGATCAACTTGCTTCAACCAAGTGTATTGCACAGAACTGCTAAAATGAGGCAGTTTGCAGTTACTATTTTGTCATAGGGCATTGTATATAGGTAATGAAGTAATTTTAAGGTTTTGCTACGCAGTTTCTTCCCATGAAAATTTTAAAAAGTTGGCAAGTATGCATATGTATACATGCATTTTTTAACAAAACAATGTGAATGACGATTACTGTTCATATCAATTTGATAACAATTCCTGCGAAAAATGTGCACTTTTAATCTGGTACCTTCAAAGAACAAGTTATGACAAAAATAATCCGGATAAACTGTGTGACTTAATGCATGTTTGTTTATTTTATTGGTGTTTAATTAACATCCCTTTCAACCCATGATAATTAGGTCATATCAAGACAGTGTCTGCCATGAGTATGAACTGATGGCGACTTTGTAGTGCTGTCTCAATGAAATATCATGCCACAGATAGAGACTTCACATTATCACATTACCCTAACACCGAGCCAAATGTAACCTATGCAGTCCTTCCTCTCCCAAGAAATGCTTAATGCTTCGCTAGAGAGCGAGAAGATTTTATAACCTATATATGCATGTTTTTCAAGTTTTGTAGTGATGAAGATATACCCGTATTAATACTGGCGTAATACTGTATACATGTATGTTAAAAAGTACACAGGAAAACTACTATCTTGACACTAGATCCTCAAAGAATGATTAAAAGAAGGACAGGCTTAATTAATTAACGTTAAACATAACAGAAAGTTAAAAACGGTGAAGAGTGTGGTAAAAATACATGATTAGATCAATCATATATAATACATGTAAAAATTAAAATGCAGAGCATGTATTTGCAATATTATAAAATCATATCTTTACATGGTTGTCATTTAATATAACCACAAACCATGTACCATGTCACTTGTTGAGCATTACAGGCTGGGGGAGGAGGGGGGAACTGATGGGCGTGCCTTTCACATGTAAGTTGTGCATTTAGATTTGCTCTTAATCATCAACTGGATGCACACAGTAATCTTACATCTGTCTTATAAAGACATTACTATGGCTTATATTATCAGATGCATCCGTATACGTATACATTATTGTTTTGGTTGACTGGTTATGAGGTGTCAAAATACTGAACACTGTTCGCAGACACAGTGACACTGGCAACGAGTCTACTGACAGTACTGTCTGGTTGTGTAAAACTTACCACAAATGTCTCCCGATACAAGAATAAGCAACAGCCATGTTGAAGGCAGATATCCAAATGTGGCCATCATTACGTTCCAGGTACAATCGAGGTCTTAATTCTAGCGAAGAGCTTCATGTCCCATTTGGATTTCACGAGTCGGTCAAGCTCTCGCTATTACAAACATTGCACACTAAACAATATAACTTGATTTATCGTTTACATTTACCGTCCTAATTTTAGCAATTTAAATTGGCACTGAAGCAACATATTCTTGCAATAAATACATAAAATATCAATCAATACTAAAAAATATTATCGAAACAAATAAAACCGAGCTTGAAAAATGACACGAAAATATTTAATACCACATCTCACCAATACCCTTTACTTTCGGTTTGAGTTATTTCTAAACTAGACGATAAATTAATTAGATTTGTAAGGTGCGCGTTATTAACGCGAGATTATAAATTCAAGATGTCTGCGCCCATGTGAACTTGAACTTTGGAGTTGAGGATCTTCATTGCGTTACTCGAACTCAACACACATATATACTCTGCATTCTTTAGCACCCATCGTGAACATGAGTCTCAGCAAAGAACCAAAAAATCCCTTTGAAAAAGCGCTGGCTGCTTATTTGAATGCACTCCAGACTAAACCAATTTTAACCAAGGCTCTGACAAGGTAAACTCGATAGCGCTCACATTGGTAAAACGAAACTAACATTGAAACACGTTTTGAACTTTAAGATTTTGCACGCCTTTTGTCACTGAAGTCGGCTGCAGTTATGGTGCATGCTTGACTGAATTATGTGTATGAAGGTAATGCTACATGAAGTTGGCAACAAATGACTATTTGCCGACGAGATTTTTTAATTTGATCAGGCCTAGGGTAGTTCTATAGGACTAGATCAGGGGGCCGGGGAATGTACTGACAAATGTTGCCAACAGGAGAAGACATATTCCTGTGTATATAGTACCAATGCTTGCATATTGCCATTGCTTAAGTGAAGTAAGCGTGATATTCCAGTGAGACAGCACTTTAAAGTCGCCATAAGTGTGCACTGTTGCAAGCAGACACCGTCTCGATAAGACCTATATATATGAGTTAAAGGGATGCTAAACCCCAATATAAAAAAGGTTAAGTGAAGTAAAGCAATAGCAATATGCATGTATATGTGAACGGCATGCACAGGACTGGAGATCTAGAAGACTCTTGATCATGAGGATTAATTTAATTTAGAATATATATATTATAAGACATAGGAGGAAATTGATGAAAAATATTAAAAATTGAGTACTCAAGATCATAAAAACAACATGCTATTTAGCAACAACTAAGAGATTCTCCAGGGCCTTAATTTAAATGTAATTACTCTTATTAACTATTATGTTGCATATACTATGAACTATAAACTGGAGATTTGGAATGCATAATGGAATGTTTATTTTCCAAATGTGAACAAAGTATTTTGAGAAATAAATGTTCTAGGCCTTAAAATTAACATGTTTGTGTAACTTTAAGTAGTATCATAGTATGTATTATACTTGAACTTGGATCCCGTGCTGCACAGGTGATGATCACAGCTTGTAATTATAACAACATTACCGGTAATTACAGACTCTGGATCTAGAACAATACAAAGAGAAGAGATAAAAACTGTTACATATCTATTCATAGAATCTCGGAATTCTTTATCTCATTTAGAACTACATGTATAACCATTCAAACTAAGCTGACTTTATATAGTTCTGATCCAGTATCCAACTGGTTTAAAGACAAGTTTAACATGTTATTCTTAAAGAATTTATTTCACTATTTCTGAAGATTTACGGAAATTTTTCTCTAATATGTATGCAACTAAATTAAAGAAGTAAAACAAAATTAACCCTATATATGTTATAGAATCCAATGCAACTACGGTAATCTCAAACTTGTGATATGTTTTTTAAACAAAAAGCACCCATTCATGAGAACTGATTTTAGTACCAGTATTATTTTATATCCAGCACCATGCATATCAGGTCCTGATACAAAAAGATGTGCAAGATGGGAATTACAATATAAATGTAAACAAATCTTTATTTCTATTTCAGTGGATCAGTTGCAGGCTTTGGAAACTTTCTCTCACAATTAATTGTACCAAATCCACAAAATGGAGGTAAAATTGCATGGAGAAGTGTTGCAGCATATGCTACTTTTGGGTAAGTTTATATTTTGTGAAAGCTATAAATAGACACCACTTTTTATTGCCCAAACTAAAAAAAGGTACTATTAAATGAAAACAAAAATTAGATATACCAAAAAAGACACAACAGTACTCCTACATTCTTATTGTACTGGTTGATGCCAATATGTTTCGACTGCTGGGCATCCTTCATCAGGACCTTAAAATTAGATATACATGTATGTGCTGGAGTTCGTTTTGTAATATCTTTAGTTGTTCCTTTGGTTGGGTTAAAACTAAAATTGTTACATGTATATTATTTGTCTTGTTTTAGGACAGGCCTATTGATTTTGGGGTTTATAGTCAAAGGCCAAGGTCACATTTACATGATACTTCACTGGGTCACATTATTTGACACAGATCACTTGGGTGTGATGCCACCAAGGATCAAACCTGTGGCTTCCCATATACGAATGTGAATGCTCACCAAGTTTATGCTAGCACAGCGATTGTTACATTTCAAGGCTTATTTCTTACTAATCCTTCAAGGGGGCTGGTACATGTACAATAAAACATGTATTTCAGTCCTTGAATCAGAACTTGATCTTTCATTTTATTTTTCTTCAGATTTGTTGTAAGCGGGCCTTTGATACACAAGTTCTATATACTTCTTGACAAAATGATGCCACAATCCAAGGAAGCCAAAACATCCAGTGGTATAAAGCGAGTGATACTGGATCGAGTGATATTTACTCCTCCGTTTTTACTTCTCTTCCTGTATGCAATCACTATCATGGAGGTACGTGAAACATTGAGTTTTGAATAGCATTGAACATCTAACTGTTTTATCGATACTAAATCTTATTGAATTATGTGATTTCAATTTTATTTCAAGTAATTAAATACCAAACCTAGACTTTTTTGTTTTGTTTTTCAGATAATAAGATCTTAAATGTAACAGTATTCAAAAAATGAGATTTTTTTTTGAATTGTTTGTCAAGAATTTAACAATGGGGTACTTAGTACAGTTCACAATTTGCTTTTTACTAAAAAAAAGCATTTTTACATTTATTTAGATTAAACTTAATGTTTGAATTATTCACCAAAAACAGTTTTTGTATATTTATGTGAACTTTTGTAACACAGGGAGCAGGCCACCAGGCAGCAGTGACAAAAATCAAAGAGACATTTTGGCCAGTGCTAATAATGAACTGGAAAATTTGGACAATATTTCAGTATGTGAATGTAAACTACGTCCCACAGAAGGTATATTACTTTGTGTATCAATATACATTTATTATGAAACAGACCCAATCATAATGAGTAATCTATTTAAAATTTTGTGTAATGTAATTCTTCAGCATAGATTTTTTCACAGTTATGGTTCACTCGATGTAAAGTGGACATATGATATACTATTTTAATGTTTGTATTCTTTATACGAAATTATTAAATATTCATGATTTAATCAAGATTTGTTTCTTCTGTTTCAGTATCGGGTGTTGTTTGGGAATGCCATTGCACTTGTTTGGTCTGTATATATTGCATCTAAGAGAAGACAACTTGCACAGTCATAGACATATGTGTTTAAATCATGTTATCAATTGAGTAACATTTTCATATTCTTAATTAATGAACCATGTTTTACTTGGAGGCAAGGACATTATAGAAATAAAGTTTTATAGAAATTTGGTAACAGAGTAAACTTAACTTGATTAGTGGGTTGTGGATTAATTTAAATGTTGCCTTCAAATCTTAAGACCATAATTAACAATTCTACATGTACATATTAACCAGTGTTATCCTTTCACTATATTCAGACAACTTTATTGTTCAAAATGTAAGAAAGAAGAGATTTATAATGCAAATGCATTAATATATTATTGTAAGATTGATGTAGAGGTGTATTGATGTAGAGGTGTTGTGTATTGTAGTACGCTCAGTATATGTATCATAAGTTGTCCTTTTTAGGAATTCTTCAGACTTCTGTGATTTGTTGGAATTAGAAAATCATACATATAAACAAGACTCAGTGTTTAAGGCACAAAACCTGTATATATTTTTTCTGACTTGAAGTAAGATCACCTATAAAAACTTAACTTTAAAAATGTCAGGTTAAATCCACTTGCAATTGGCAGCAGATTATTACCGTATAAGGATGTTTACATTTACATGTTCTCATTATTTGTAGCATTTCTATGTCTTATTTATCAAATGATAATGAATCTACTGAGGTAAAGACAGTTTATTGTTAATATCAGAAGTTAACTAATTGGGTTTAAAAATATACCAGTGTCCTTTTTAGAATCAAATTGTATACTCTATAAAATGTCTTTTTAAGAAGAAAACGATTTTGGTTAGAAAAAGATTTATTTAATTTTTAAGTGAAGTTTAGTGGTGATATTATGTGAATCAGCTTATAAATCAGATGACATACTGGTAACAATCATTATGAAATCCATGTGTATTTTTTGTACAATGAATATTGCTCACTCGACATTAAAGGTATTCTTAAATGTGTTCTTCAACTATTATATTACACATTATGCATGTTGCTTATTGTTGAAATTTGTTTCTGACTAACTTTATGGTCATGTCGTCTTATTATTGTGTCATTTATTGGTCAGTGTGACATAATCTCTTACTTGAGACCTAATATTTATGTAAAGTAGCTCATCAATCTTTTAAAGATGGCCTTTTGTATGAGCATGTTAATAAACTTTTTCCATAGAAAATACCATTTTAATTTTTTAAAAACTTTTACCTCTTACTCAACAGACCAAAGCTCAAATGCTATAAATATTTATAAAGATGCATTTATTTGATAGGAAAGCTCTTTTGACATTTAGTAAATATATACTGCAACTGCATGTACTTTGTAATTAAGTTTTATTTTAGTTAATTGACATAATCGTATTTAGTGTAATACTCCTTTTCGTATGTCAAAAATGTATTACTTTTGAGTAGTGATCTAAAAATTGTAATTTTTAAATGCTAATTTTTATTTAACAGCAATCTATAATAGTTGTGTCTGGGAATGTAGGTAGTTGTTGAGTATTGTTCAATGTTAATTGCTAATGTAGAGTATTGCTGAATGTTTATTGCTGTTACTGTACCTCTTGTAGGGAGATAATCACATTACATGTATATAAAAGAAGCATAACATTCACATCGTGTCAGTAAAAGGAGTAATCATGTATTTTATCCAGACCGGTCAGTAAAGGAGATATTGATTTATAGTATTGGAACATCCAGATTGTGTTAGTAAAGGGAGATTGTCATCTTGATTTATATAAATGTATTGTTATATCCAGAAATAGCGTATTCATTATTATTCTAGTATTTGTCCCATGAATAATGATTCTTTGTCCCATTCATTTACTGTATTGTTATATTTGAGTTTTAGTTGTTCTTTGTCAAAGGTTCAAGGTCACTTTTTTACATAGAAATGCAATTATGTAGTCCTCCTTCTTGTGTTAACTTTTCACATTTTCAATTTCTCAAGGAAAACCAAGGACCAATTTCAACCAAACGTTTGAAACAAGCATCTCCAAGGTGAAGGGGGTTCATATTTGTTCAAATGATGGGAGTTAGGCCTTAAAGAGGTGACACTAAATGTTCAAATATCTTTTAATAAACTAGAATGTGTAGAGTTTTATGTCTGCACATGTAGTGACTTTGGGGCAAGACTCAAATGAACCTTTGTTATTTGTTTCTTATTTTTTGTCAAATTGTTATTTATCTGATACTAGTATTACCTTTGTCATCAAAGATATGCTGGAGTTGAAGAAAGTGAAATGAATATTGTTGCTTCATACATTTACTTAAAATATGTTAAAAATACTTACTTTAATTTTGTCTGATAATTTACAAGGGAATTTTATAAAAGAGTTGTAATGATCATTCATACATATTTGGTATTTTGATGGTATAAATTGACCCAGTGTATTGATATATTATATGTTTTTGAATTGTATGTACTATTATACCTAAAAATACATACATTGTATATTGTGTTTAGTAATTGTGAATGACTTTACTTAATGAATGGCAGCATCCAACTATTAATCAATCTGAGATGTTTTGACTGTGTTGAATGAAGATTAAGAATTCCAAATGTTTATTTTATATCTTATCATAAATTTTCAATAATGTATGTTATTCAATGAAAATTGTATGGTTCAAGTTTGATTATGGTTTGAACTCAATACATTATTGAACTATTTGTTATTAATTCAAATTGTTTTTTTTTATCTCACATTTAAATACATGTATATTGAATTATAACATTATCAAAGAAACAATTAAATTTCTTATTAAATCAGAGTTATGTTTTTTGTGTTTCTTTTCTTTGTTGGCGTTACCGGTACATTCTGATTAGAATGTCAAATTCTTATGGCCTGAACCCAGACATCTGTAAATGATCAATTAGAGGTTATGCACAGAAAACATTTGAAAAAGCTTAATAGATTGATCAACCAATCATGTTGCTCCTCACTGATGTTACACATCTGTATTCCCAGCTCCACTTCTATCTTCTTAAGTCATACCTACATTGATCAACTTTTTGTTTTACCATTTGTATTTAGGTACCAGCAATTATACATATGGTTTGAACAAAGCAAAAACCACACAGTGCACAAACTAGAGCTGTCGCCAGGATGGCTGACTAATACCCCCCACTTTCGTAAAGCTATACATTCATGACATCAGTCATACTTACACCTATTTTATAAATGGGCCAAAACTGCCATAAACATAGCCAAATCGAAAATAATAAGGTAAGGTACATATCTTCAGAGTGTGGTGACTATATCTGCTGAATTTTTTCAGAATTTGAATCATTACTTTAAAAGGAGTAGTTCAGATGAGATTCTGTTAATAATTTAATAAAAAAGAGGCATAACTCTCTTAAAATGTGGCAAATACAAAATCATTATTGGGGGCACTATTACATGGGGCAACAGTACTTCACACAAAGTTAGAAAAAAAAAAAATTGAGAATGAGTGAATGCATACCTGGACAAGCTTTTGTCTACAGACAGACGGACGGACAGACAGGCTTATTCCAGTATACCCCCCTAACTTTGTTGCGGAGGTATAATAAGTGGTTTTGAGGTGTAACAGGTGATTTGATTGGCAATTAGGGGAGGTTACTAGTCTAATTGTTTACTGTTTAAAATTGCATATACACTCCGGTAACTAAAAGCAATTACTTCAATAAAACGAAATATTTGTAATAGAGCTATAATTAGATGAACTGTCATTAAAAGAATACTTTTGATAAGTTAGATACAAGGTTTCAAGCCAGCGAAATATTGAAGAATTCACGAAGACCCACCTCCTGATTGACCATTCCCTCTGATTAGTAGGCAGAAAAAGTTAGGTGGATAGTGTTATAGTTTAAAAATAGCATAAATAACTGTAGAATCAGAAATATTTGTTGGGCTAAAATTTCGTTGTTTTGAAAATAAGTGATTTCGTTGACATAAAATTTTGTTGAAAATACTTATGGTATGTGAAAAATTTGTCATGTATTTAATTTCGTTGATCTTTTAGAACAACGAAATAAACTAAATTAAAACCACAACGAAATTTTTTGATTCTACAGTAGCTTGTAATTCTAGTGCACAAGCCTATAAGCCATGATACAATTCACTACAATACCCATGTGAAGACGATTTGGGGATGTTGTCCAAAATCAATGCCTGTCAGTCATTTATGAAACTTTGTGAAGATACATGAGCTTCAGGTTAAATCAATGAAAAGTTTCATTCTTTATAAAAATAACCATTTTGAAAATAAATTAAAAACTAAGCACTAATTACTTTTCATTGGTGTGTAAATAACTTCATTTTCACAAAAGGGAAAACTGTTTTTTTATTGGTCAACTAAACAAGAGGCCAATTGGGCCTTAACATCCATCTGGATGAAATAGGCCTATTTAAGTAAACTTTTGGCATTTTGAATACTTTTGACCCCAGGTTCATGCCTTGAAAAAACTTGTTCTCCATACCTTAAATTTAAAACATACCATAGCATAAGCACTAGGCCTTCTAGTTTATAAGAGTTTAACTATTTTGTCAAATTTTCTCCATTTGTGCCCCCCAAAAAGGTGTCCCCTGGGGACTGAGCCCCATCATTTGAATGGATCTTAACTTCCTACCAAGTTTTTTTTTTCATTTAATTTTTATTTCATTTCAAATTACAAGACAAAGTACGTGATACAAATACAAACATAACAATATGTTAAAAATACTGAAAATTATATTAAAGACATACAATACGCGTTTATGCATCATTTGAAATAAAATATAATTTAAGGCTTTACAGAATTTAGCATATACAGACAAAACATACGTTAAATACATTAACAAACACAAAGACCAATATAGTTATATTGAAAATGAACTTCCTACCAAGTTTGAATGAAATTGGTCTAGTAGTTTTGGACTAACAAGTTGAAAATACAAAAAGTCAACATATTGCTATAGTGCTGAGCTTTGACCCAAAACGTGTAACCCATTTTTGACTGCAGGGTCACGTCATGAACAAACTTGGTTGTCCATGCCCTGAAATTACTACATATCAAAGTTTTAAGATCTAGGTTTTCTAGTTCATATGAAGATTTTTGAAGTTTTTTAAATTTTCCCTATTTGGGCCTCCTTGGGGATGAACACCATCATTTGATCAAATCTGAGCCCTTTCCCCCAGGGATGCCTTCTACCAAGTTTGGATTAGATTGGTCCAGGAATTTTGGAGAAGTAGAAAAAGTGAAAAGTTGACAACAGACAGATATCGGACTGACGTATGGCAGCAGATGGTATTTGTATGAGAAAAGTCCACCTTGGGCTTTTGTTCTAGATGGACTAAAAGCCAACAAAGTTCACTGCACATGACCTTCAATGGGTCACTGTCATATCTTTGCAATGCAGGCTAAAGATATCAGTATTTTAATCAGATTGGGGCTTTTACATCATAAGATGGTGGGTTGTATACCGGTACTAGGTTACAGTGACCCACATTTGACATTGGTAGCTTAGTAAAGGAATAACCTTTTCTCTTTTATCTATTAAAAACATGCAGGATTCCTTATCTTGTTTGGCTTATATATATTCAAGGGGGAAGATGTATTGGTGTTGTACCACAACTGAAACAAAGTGGTCTATGTTTTAACCTTGACATCACATCAAAGGAAACAATGGCTGGATCATTTTTGATCAATCTTGATGGAATAACAAGATATAGTGTGCAAAACTAGTTCACTATGATCTATATTTTAAAGTACATCATGGTAACCTTGAACTGCGTAACACGTAATACATGAAATGAAATGCAATCTATCATTCTGTAAACTACACAAGTAACACAGCAGTTTATTTTACGGAATGGAGTGTAGATCAAAAAATGGTTTTAATCAGATTGAATGAAATGAAAAAGCAGATGGACAAACTAACGGATAGCTGCATTACAATATCTCCCTCTATTTGAGGAACTTGTATTATAACTGGTGTTATGGTATTTTTTATTTTTTTTTGTGTTAAGGAATTATTGTCTGATCAACAGGCATTTACGGACGAGCCAGTTTTATTGGTGGACGAAACCGGAGTACCCGGAGTAAACCACCAACCTACGGCAAGTCACTGGCAACTTTCTCACACTAGGCCGCCCCGGATGGGAATTGAACCTAGGAGGTGAAAGGCTCTTAAGATTACAAGTCAGCGACTTTAACCACTAGGCCACCACCGCCCCTACTTGATTGATAAACTAAATGGATGTTGTTATGAGAACTATATTCTTCTCTTTCAGGACTTGCTCAGTAATGATTATCAAATTTTATAACTAAATTCATACAGCCTTTGTTCCTTCAATAAACATGCATATAAGTATAGATTCATGGTTTTATACTCTCTAGAATTTTAATTAACTTTTTTATTTTCTATACTTTGAATTTTAATTTCAAATATTACAGAAAAAAGTGTTTTGTGCTTTGATGGACTGGATAACGCTACATACGTAAAGTCTCATCCTTAAAGCTCTCTAACACATAAGCATGCTTACATATTACCTTAAGAGTCTATATATAGGATGAATATTTACTTTACATTGAAGTTATTTTCATTTAAAAAGGGATATAGTCATAAGATATATATAATAACCTTGAAAATGATTTTCATTTTGCAGACGGAAGCTCCTGAAGCAACTTCATCCCAACAAACGACAGCTTCGTATGTGGGATCCAGAAGTCATAGCAATGAAGCAACAAGCACTAGTCAAGCAAGTCTACGGTAAGTAAAAAAACAAGCACTAGTCAAGCAAGTCTAAGGTAAGTAAAGCAACAAGCACTTAGTCAAGCAAGTATATGGTTAGTAAAACAACGAGCACTAGTCAAGCAAGTCTATGGTAAGTAAAACAAGATCATCGAAAAATTATGAGAAGAATCAATGTCATTAGTATAGGAGCGTGAAAAACTATATTGTAATATAGATAAATTTTATCAGATTTGATTGGCTGATTGGTTTCCCAGCTATAACTTTTGTAAATATCTATAGTCTGCTTTTTATCAAATTTGGTCAAATATGACTCTTAAATATCAATCTAAAGCCTGTAAGTGAGTTGGAAAAAACCCCACTACTTTTTTGCAAATTTAATTAAATAGTTAAAATTTTATTGGCTTAAATGTTTTCCCAATAGATTGTAACACTTTAGATTACCTCCACTTTTGACCAAAATCTTTGAGTAATCTCTCTAACATTTATGTTAAAACTCTATATTTGATGTCTCACAGCGTCTATCCTCGATCCCGCTGGGTACACTTTTCTGTACTTGTGTAGCAGATATGTAACATCATTTAACACAAAACAAGATTACCGGTAGTGAAAGTAACAATATATTTTAAAACTTTTGGTACGTATAATTTATAAAGAAATATTTCAGTTTACAATCGATCTACATGTAACAATGAAATTCTGTATAGTGGTTATTTGATGTACTGTAGAATCAGAAATATTCGTAGGGCTAAAATTTCGTTGTTTTGAAAATAAAGTGATTTCGTTGACATAAAATTTTGTTGAAAATACTTAAGTTGTTCTTTTTAGAAGGTATGTGAAAAATTTCGTCATGGTTTTAATTTTTGTCGATCATTTACAACAACGAAATAAACAAAATTAAACCCATAACGGAATTTTCTGATTCTACAGTATTTGTCTAGACTAGATATATTGACTTCAGCTTTGCACAGGTTATGTGAGCATACTCTGTACCATTTCAAGTAATTTTATTGGCTGAATAATTAATAAAAAAGGAGAATATATTATAACAGAGTAATTAATAGAAGGGCGTAACAGTATAGACATAAGAAGACTTATTAAGTAATTATAAGCATTATATTTGATTTTGTCATTGTGAGTGTATGATGTTTTATTGCTTATTACTGTACATCTCTTGTCCTACAGGTGAACATTTGCCGGCACCTTTCTGGCACCCAGAGGTCAAGCGACCCACACGTCCTTACTGGTCAAGGTGGATACCGTCTGCTGCAGGTATTTAGTTAAAGTTACATGTGAGCAAAAAAGAAGAATTATGGGGACATCGGGTTATTGACAAACAAGCAATAGCCACATCAAAAAGTCATCTCCGGAATGAACTAGCGAACTGACCTTGAGATGAGCCATTAAAAAAAAACCCAATTATTGAATTAGGTTTTATTTTGTTTGTTTGTTTGTTTGTGTTAAGGGATTATTATTGGATCAACAGCTAAGGTCACCAGTTTTACTGGTGGAGGAAACTGGAGTAATCGGGGTAAACCACCAACCTATGGCAAGTCACTGGCAACTTTCTCACACTAAAGAACAAATATTGATGTATTTAACCATAACAGTAAAAATGTGGGTTTTAAAACTCTACCCCCTGAGGGTACATTTTGAACATGCGAGAAAACATACTTGCCAACTTTTTGAAATTTTCCTGGGGGAGAAAATGTGTAGCAAAATCTTAAAATGTTTTCAATACCTATTTACAATGCTTTATGTGCAGACAACATAGTAGTGTAAACTGCCTCATTTAAGCAGTTCTGAGCAATATACTAAGTTGAAGCAAGCTGATGAGCAATGTTAAGGAATTATACTGATGTCAGAAGTGAAAATTGTGTGTGAAAAATAGGGAGACTCCCTCTTAAATATGGAGCATTGGCATCTATGTAAAAATGTTAACAGTTCTAAATAACCCCTGACTAACCTTGTACAGAGATAACAAGGTTTAATTATGAATGGACATACTATTTTTTTTTGATTTAACTGAAATTGTTAATTGTTTAAATTCTATTTTTTTCCAGCCCAGTCATATAACTTTGCTGTGGATAGATATCATCCACTGATGGCAAAGAAGGGTTTCCTTCCGACTCCCTTCCTGGATGATTCAGGATATCCTAAGGACTTCAACTGGGGCCCAATCGAAGATATGGAATTTTTAGGTAAATTTATGTTCAGACACAAACTTGCATTACTGTAGAAGTAAATGTAAATGTTCCATGCTGGTTGGCATTTAGGAACAACAGAAGATTCTTTTGGACTAATTCTGATTTCTAACTATTAAATCATAAATAAAATCTGGTAGATCTGAGTGGGTGACATTTTTTGTATTCATGCCCTCTTCAGTTTCCAATAGTAACTACTGTAGAATCAGAATATTTCGTTGTGGTTTAAATTTCGTTTATTTCGTTGTTGTAAAAGATCAACAAAATTAAAACCATGACGAAATTTTTCACATACCTTCTACAAAGAACACCTTAAGTATTTTCAACAAAATTGTACGACAACGAAATCCCATTATTTTCAAAACATAGAAATTTTAGCCCAACGAATATTTCTGATTCTACAGTACCTCTATCCATTTACAAAAACATCTGACCTCACCTGATTATATTCTTTTGTATATTTCAGAAAATCTAAAGCACCTTCGGGTTCCGACTGCTAAGACAAGGAGCTACTCCTACCATCTTGTGTCTCGAAGCAGTACTTCACCAGGGCGATCAATCAGCACGTACCCTCCCACACACTCCTCACCGACACGAAATTCAAGGTTCTGATTCCACGGCGACTGAAACATAACCAACAGAGCATAATGCTGTGATGTGACCGTGGAATTCTTGGCGTTTGAAGATGCTTCAAAAAAGAATTCCACAGATTAATCATTTCTGATAGACTTCGATGTAAATAATCATCAAAATGTTTTAAAGAATTTTACAAATTAACATTTCTTTGACTGAAAAGTCAGAATCTACTTTACGAACTGTTAAAATAACTTTTCAATCTTATGACACATTGGGGGTGTATATGACTTTTGTATTATGAAATGCAGTTGTAAATTTCCACATTGTGATTTCATTGATTGTCGAGTTTATGATCCTGTCTTAGTTTTGTGTGAGAAATAGTTTTACAGATTATAACTGTAAACACAATTATATGGAGAGAAATCTCCAGAACAAGAAAAGATTGTTACATTGTAAACACTATCTTTTTAGTGTTCAGATATTTGAGAAAAATTACCACAACGAAATAAACTACTGGTAACAGTATTGATATTTAACAATTATTAGAAGAGACTCTTTAGACTTACAGAAGATTAAGTGGTCCATTTAGTAAAACGTGCCGTCCATTTGCTATGAAGTGCCGTCCATTTGTTAGAATACAGAGAACACAATCAATCCTATTTATGAATGCTTTTATTCCAAATATGTGGTATTTTATTTACACAGAAATGTTCTATTCCGTCCAATAACTTCATGTGTAAACATTTATACATATAAGTTAATGCTTAACATCATAATGGAAACTTAAAATCGACATAAAACAAGCTGTGACATTTGGTTTTTTCAATTATTAATTTTTTTTATCATCTCATAGAGATTTGTGATGTTCATACTTTTGTATCTGTTAACTGGACCAGGCTACACTGTAAGCAGCCAGGTGAAAGTGTAAGTAACCAGGTTACAGAGTAAGTAACCATGTTACTGTTTAAGTAACCACATTACAGTTTAAGTAACCAGAGTTGTAAAACATTACAACTTGTGGTTATGTTTGACTTCTGCAACTTTAATCGGGTACAAGTGTCGAGATGTATTAAAAACAACTTATTGTCATGTTTTCAAGTAGTCAGTTAACTTTGTTGTGAAGGTTTATGTGATGTTTAATGTGTTGTATTTTAAACGAAAAGTTGTTGACCATTTACAATGTTATCCTGTACAGATATTTATTACAGATAATTATAATGTTATCATTGTTATATCTAAAGTGCCACGACATTTGTATGGAGTATTATTCTTTTAATTGATAAAATTATGCAGTTTAGTAATTAAAAGAAAATATGCCATGATTCATTGAATTTGTTTAGAGATTATGATCATACTTTGTTTAGAGATTATAATTGTATGTTAATATTTCATTGTTCTAATGTTTTCATTCTACAGATGCCTATACACTAGAGATTCACTTTAAAGTGCTCTTATAGTGAGGTGTGTTTTATATATATACTCTGAACGTCATCTTATTCTATTCAGTTTGTTAATCTTAAAGGTGTATGTGAAACAGGTTCTACTGCTGAGACATTCTGAAATCTTGGTAATAGTGGAATCTTAGGATTCGTAAAATCTAGGGACTTTGAGTTCAGTATAATGTACAGTTGTTTGCAGGTGTACAGTTGTTGGTAACAATTTTTCACTGACAAAATATGCAACGAAAATATACCCAGCAAAATTAAAATACATAAAGACATTATAACAACTGCAAAAAGATGATCAGTGATTTACAATGTCATAAGACAGACATTTAAATTGAACTGATATTACTATCCCAATCACTTTTACAACTGAACTCAGTTAAATTGAAGGGAGATAACTCTATCGCAATGATGTGCACCTTTTAGCTCAGTTTTTTTACATTGTGTGTATTTATAACCATCTGTATTCTGTATAAACAGAGCTCAATGTGTTAAAGATTATGATATAAAATGTGACAGCTTTATTTATATGAATAGTTATCACTTAGAAAACTAAGTATCTACATGTATCATGACTTGGCAAAAAAAAATTAATTACATGGTTCTTGGACCAACTCTTGTTGATTTATGAGTAAGTGGGGCATTTTTGTTGACGTTTTTATCTGAAATTTCACACTAAAAAAGCAGCTCATGTGACAATTAATAGTTGGGAGTCATCCGGACCAAATGTTTTTTGAAATGTTAACAAAAACTATTTCGAAAGACAATTTTTTTTAGTATTGATTGATTTTAAAGAAACGATGGCTTCAGTTGTATACTTCTAGTTTGTTCAGCTATTTAAGAAAAAGCTCACAAGAGATTATCAACAAATTGAGATCTTTACAATAGTCTGCATACATCTAACCTGAAAAACAACAGAGACA
>JAUMGZ010232093.1:480-10993 GCA_032359645.1 Pododesmus macrochisma
AGTAATTACAGACACGCGTGATTTTTGCGAGAAACGAACTCTGATTTGGCATTGTATAAATGCATTTAAGGTAAATTTACACTGGTGTGTTATACTCACATTAATTGGGCTGGCGTTAATATATTCAGAATTCGGATCGTCGTTCATTGTTTGAAGTGTAATGCGATTATCATCATCTGAAAGGTGTTGAAGCAAAGGTGTCAAATTTAAAAATTATTTTTAAAAGGAATGGTTTTAATTTTATTCAGTTTATCGGCGCTCTAAAAGTAATAAATACGAAAAATCAAGACGATATTCATTAGTTCATTGACATGGTAACAATAGAAAAAAGTGGGACACACACAGAATTGTTTTCCTTAAATTTATTAACTAAAAAATAAAAAAGGAAACATCAAGAATCTTCTATTAAAAAACTGGAAGGGAAACCAGTATATTAAAAATTATTTATATTTTATTTTCACATCTGAAAAAAAAAAAATTATATACATATACATTTTCTTTTTTACATCTGAAAAAAATGTAAATATCATTTGATATGATTAAATTCAAAATACTGACACAGAGTCATGGCATTAAACATATGTTTCTGAAATAATTTTCAGTAATTGCTACATGTTGGTACCGCTCTTAAACTTGTGATTGACGTCAAACCAACTGTTGCTATGACAACTGCCTACTGTGACGTCATTATACAATAATCGAGGTATGAACATATATACAAATTGCAAACTGAAACAGACCATCAATAAAGATAATATCTCTATGATGAGATAATATCTCTATGATGAGAGAGAACCATGTAATTCAAGATATTAAAATAGGTAACGTTATAAAATACAATAAATGCATGTCATTTATTACATGTTTCTATACTAAAGTGTTGTTCAATCAAATTCCACTTATCTTCCTGAGGACTTTAATTCAATGTATTATTTATTATCTAATATGTAATGCGACCTAATCACTGTTCATTTCAAAAGGTTCTACTGGGTCAACATAATCATACATGTTTTTCATACTTACATGCGTACATATCCTTATATTTATTCTTTACTCTATTGTTTGGACTGAGGGCTTTATCTGTCGATCTTTGCAGACCAACTTTAAATCTCTGAAAACAACAAACACAGTGAAATTTGGGATTAAATGTTTATCTTGAATGTTTAATGATACAGTAGATTTTAGCTAACCAATATGCCAGATTGAATGCATAATTACGTAGTTAACAGAATGATGCAAATGACATACTGTTGATATTCAAACAGTTATAAATAAAATATTGCCAATTTATCAGAGCAACCCACTCCTTTATCAAAGCGAAAAATATACAAAGTGACTAAAACATTTTTACAAGACAATACACATTTAATCCATACAACTATACAACAAAAACAGATAGAGGGGGAAGTATAAGCTGTCTATTTCGTATTACTTGTGATGTCAACAAGTTGGAAATTGAACTGTTGTGTGCACTATTTCAAAATGCAGTTGCATTTGAATAGAAATATGGAATATCTGTTAACTTACGATAATACTCACCACAGTTTACGTTTCAAAAGCAACCGATAAATTACATTACAACCGGTTGCGTTACATATTCTGACCTATCTTATGTATAAACACTGTTTAAATATCATCATATATTAAGGTGCCACACAAGTCGGAGAGATTATTAGTAGAATAACAAAAATATATCATTGTACATTTTATATACATATGCACAACAAAACACCATATAATAACTAATAATGATCAACATTATGTATGATGTATTTCTTTGATACTAATGTATTGAGTGATACTGTATTAAAAACGATCGCGTACTTAACCAGCTACGGGAACCGTAGCTCACTTTGACCTTAACATTTGACAGATTGCCACGATAGATTGACCTCATGTTGGCTTTAAAATTTCGTCAGTTTGTCGTTATAGGCTGTATTTGCCTAGATATATAAGTAAGTTTGATATTTGTTGTGACATTGGTGCGCAGTTGGTTGTTATGTAAAAGTATGTACTTTGGGCTGGAGGCATGCATTACTAAATAAGCATTTCAATGTTAATCAAATAGTATCATTACATGTGTGTTCTTTATACGTGAAATGTTTGGCTATCGGACTTCGCGTTGTTATTTATTTCTGAGCATACATTGCTGTTATAGAAATTACTTGAGCCAATTTAGTTGTTTCCCCCTGATACATAACTGGGTGAGTTTTGCTCTCTCATAAGGTTCCTCCTCCCCCTCTTTTTTTTTTTTCTGGCAGTTTAAGTTGGCTTAGGTGTTGCTGTTGTAACTCTGCGAGCACACTGATTGTTAACCAATGTCATTTTTCATATACTTAACTTTATGTGGAATCTATGAATCTACCACGTATTAGCTACTGTTTTCAGCTTTATGCTACTAGGTTATGTCCAATTTTCATGTTTCCAATTACCTTTTGTAAATATGGATAAACGTTTTACTCGTTTAGATTTTTATTGACAATTGATGTGGGCAGTTAGTTGTTGAGATGATTTGCAGCGCCATGAAGTATATTTATTAAATTTTTAAATGTATGTCTGTACTTAAGACTTCTAGTCTCATGCGGAAAATGGGAAGGTTGAGGCCTCAATAACCGGTTTAACCACACCGCCTGGTTTCGTGCTGGGTGACCGTCGGTCCGCATGGATTACTTGTCTTGATGATTGTTGTGATGTCGATTTAATTAGTTACATTCTGGTGCTTCATTGTGTGACGCAGTTATTGTTTGTTTGTCAATGTCTCTCGTTCTGTTGATCCTATTCATTAAGGTTTTTTTTTTATCTAACTCGAGATAGTTTGTTTCAGATTTAGCAGACTTATATAATTAAAGATTCTTATAAAATCTAGAAACAATCCTATTTTTATCTAAACCAGTCAGCAACTAGTAAACAAAGTAGACGTTCTTATTGCCCTAGTTAAAAATATAAACTTAAGAAATAACATTATTCAGTTAATAATGAGAAATCATATTCATATTCAAGTTTGACTCATGATTTCTGGTATTTATATGAAAAAGTCGTAAGTAGGTCAAGTGGTATAGCACGTTTCAGTGAGGTTTTTCCAATTTTAGTTTCAGCAAATAGGACTGCCAAAACTAACCTATCCAAAGTAATGTATCTTATGTAGATCAGAAGGGAAACACTGGTTTTCATGCGAGTAATGATCTGTTATGGTAAATAGAACACGAGATAATTATCAAAAGAAGGGTTTTGTAGTTTAAATGAAACGGAAATTTGTTTTTCGACCTCCAATCGTTGACGAGGTCTTCTCACATAGACAATTTGTTTTTTTATCTCTGGTTTATATTTAATGGTGATCGGTTCCAAGTTCGTGTGTATATTTATTAGTGCAATAAAACATCTATTTTGATATCCTGATAAATTGTTCAACAATGGCACAGACTTCACTCTACCAAAGGTCACACTGCATTATATTTTCTAGAACACCCAATTAGAACATATCATTGTTCTTGTACACCACAACCAATGCACTAACTCCATTGAAGCACTACATTACGAATGATCAGACTAACTACAAATTATTCAACGTTACAAGGAATTTAAAAACAGGAAAAGAGATGATACAACAATATGGCGTTAGTCTGACATTTCAATTCTTGTTGAAAATGGTTAACCAGTATCGTGGTTCAAATATAAAATAAAATATCAAGAAGTATAAAAATAAATAAAATATTGCCTCAAAATGAGAAAAGAAAAACATCTCATCTTTTCCCTTAATGTATGCATCCAATTCATCAACATTTATCTTCGAATCCTGTCCATCATGATTATAATATTCTTTGTTGTCTCCAGTGTTGTTTTCAGTCAAACCCTGGTCGGTGTTTGTCACGTTTTCATCTGATTTGAATTTTACACTTGCGTCTTTATTCCATTCTACATTGCTCAGTTCTGTCCTCATTTCATTTATATTGACGTATACATTGGAAGCATCACCTTGAAAAAGGTTTAATGAATAAGTTGTATATAAGTTCCACCAGATCACCGTTTTCGTGTAGTGAAAATATATTTACTCAAGTCTTAAACCCCCTCTCAAAGTGATAATTCATGTATAGTATTAATCAAAACTCAGTAATCAGTGTTTATTTATACACAGGATTTTACGTATCTTAATATTGTTATTCGTTTCTTTATATATATATTTTTAAACCTTTTGATACATTTTTATTGAGCAACACATGACATAGATACGCAAAAACAAACAACCCTAGCATCAAAAGTCATAACAGATCAAGTAATACAAATAAAATATGCTGGCAAGTGAAACAATTCTTAAAGCCATTTACCATATTGGAATGCCTAAGCACTTCGATGGAAGATATATGTTACCTTTTTCTTCATTTTCATAAATATTTTCATCCGTTCTCTTATAGCTCCCGTATGGGTTCTGCGACACAACCCTTTTCTTGTTCCGATTTCTCGAACGTCTGAAAGAACAAGGAAGTTTATTTTAGAGTAGGGATCAATACCACATTGCATGTAATGTAACTTTGTGAAGACCAAGCGTTTACCTCGATAATTTAATATGTTTTTCTTGTCTTTGTCCTATCTACATGTCGTTATAAAAAGCAAGAGTGTACTGTAGATGATCATCGGTGTGCTGTGTGGGGTTTCGTCCCTTCAAGAAGAATTATGCAAAAAATCGAGCATTGCTTATTCGGAGGTTATGGTATCTATGTTGACGCTCGATCCGAACGATTGTATAGGAGATGAATTTTGATTGGTCAGATTCATATTTATTTAAAACTTTTGGGTTAAGGTAACGACGTCGTCTAGCGGTGTTCTACAGATCTACAAGACATACCAATAATGGAAACAAGTTAGATCTGGTATTAACCAGGTTGATAGTTATTACTACGACAACTTTCATATATATATATTTTATAATTGTAGAATTATAACCGCCCTGTGTATCCTAAACTGTCTTTAGCATGCACATTTTAATTTCTTTTAAGATAAAAAATCAGACTTGTATCGCTTACACTTTTGATAAATTGCCAAAATGTATTACCTTCTCCACATAACGACTACTACGACAATTATCCCAATAACAACAACAGCACTCAATGTACCAGTAACTGCCGGAACGAAGAGAAAGCCTGAGTCACCACCATCCAGATTAGGATTATCTAGCAAACATAGATAACAGTGTGTTAGATATATTGTGTTAACTTATGTAAGAATAGGCATATGAAACATTTTTAATTTAAAAAAGTGCAATTTGAATAAGATATAATTTCAAGATATTCTCTCAAGAGGTAAATTTCCTTATGCAGAATTGTACGCATGCCAAGAATACATAAATTCACAATACATTGCTTTGTGCAAATCAAACGTTACCGAAATCAAAATATAATATTTGAAAAAAGTGTTTCATGTATACAATTGATCCACAACAATAGCTTAATACATGCACTTTGTTTTGTTCTATTTTTTCCAATTCTTATAAATGATTTTACGCTTGGTACTCTGGTTTTGTTTCTTTTTGTGAAATAAGTCAGTATCTGTCTCCACAATGTGTTTGCTGATTGCATTAATTATCATATGAATCGATATTTAATGAAGGACTTTGATTTCTACAGTGCATGAAGTTCATGTAGAAGGCGTAAGACGTATAACAAAAGCATGACAAGCATATTTGATCGAGTTCGGCAACGTTGGTCACAAAACTAAAATATAGTCACGTTGGTCACACAACTGAAATTGGACCATTTACATCAAGTTTCGTGAAAATCAGACCAATGGTTTGACCATCAAGAAGTCAAGAATGCCTCAGCCAATAAGAAGCCATAGCGGCCATATTGAGTTCGGCAACACAGGACGTAAGGATGTATAAGTGTGAGGGTTTGACAGGAAGAAGGGTATAATCTGCTTTAGGACACATTATGTAACTGAAATTTTGTAAGAACAATCCTCAAATCATATGGATTTTAAGGTCCATGAGTATGTATTCGTTATATGCTTTTTAAAGGTTTTTTTGGGGCATTAAAGAGAAATACGCCTTATATGAATCTTTGTTCCAAAATTGTGAAAAAAGGAGTGCGGCCACCCATAATCTTTATTTGTTAATTTTATGCTTTTTTAAAATCTCTGTCTTGGTGATAAAGGAAAAAAATAGATTTTGAATCAAATTCTATAAGACGATTTAGAAGAAAAATCAAAGTTTTTGGCATATTGTTTTGGTATCTAAGGAATTCTATCGCATTAAAAGTCTGCAAATATAGAACAAAGACATTTTGTCTATCTTGATCTGAAATTTATATTTTATTAATTTACTTTTTGGTATGCATATTAAGAGATGTGAACCATGTTGGTTCTTTGTAAAGAAATTGGAGAAAAATTCCAATTTCAGCTACTTTCAAGCGCACTACTCTCGAGTGGGTCTAGACGAAAAAGAAGTGCTGCAACATATAAATATTTTTGATGTAAATGTCTTCCCAGGCTATCTAGAATTTTCTTTTCATAGATAATCAAACTGAATGATGTAGGATATGAAAATTTGGGCAAATCGTAAACCAATCGTTACATTATCACCACAAGGTTCTCATTTTAAAATTTCAAAGTAAAAGTAAAGTTGGTCTAGGGTGAGCCAAACATTTCAATGCCACCTGATTTTAACCTTTTCATGTTTACGTGTAATGTAAACACTCAAAAAATAAATTAAATGTAAATATACGTGTCAAGTACAGCCGAAATAAAATGTCAGTTTTAAGGTTAAAATCCCTGCAGTTAATTATTATATTAAGATAATAAAAAAAAAGTATATGTAGAAGTCATTTTTATGGGATGTTGTTAATGTATATTTCTTACTTAAAGGCTTTACACATGTTTATATACATTTTTTGCTCATGTTAAAGTTATCTTTACATACATTACTAGTAACTGAAATGTATATTGAATTTAAATATAAAAAGCTCATTTTATTCAATAATGCCAGTGTGACCTTCAATATATTCGGATATATTTCCTTACGTATACATCCAGGTAAAGTACCCCAAGTTTGATTGGCGAAACATGTGAACACGTTTTGTCCTTTAAGTTCATATCCATGTTGACATATCAGTATGATTTTGTCCTCAAAAACGTATATGGACTTCTCATTCTGTATGTTTGTCATATTATTGCCAACCTCTGGAAAGATACATTGTTTCCCTGTAACAAAGTTAAATACGCCCGTTTATTTTAAAGAGACTTTGTGTAAGCATTATCATTAACACTGTGAGATTATACTGAATAACATTTTATTAACATTATAAACACGATGGCATAATCATTATTAATACCGTTGTAAAAATAGAATTCGTAGCTATTGTATACACATTGTTAATAATATAATGAAAGAACGTTCACCGCCAATACTACACTCATAAACGAAGAAAGTGTTTCTCGATTTTATCTAAAGGAATGCTTCTTTGAAGTGACGTGTTGCAACAGATTCATTGAATGTTTTTGTTAAAGTTTTTACATCATGCTGTTTGAAACTAAAGCGGTAATATTCTTCCATATGATACATTTCAATTATTCAAAATAAGCTACAAGCGTCAAGTAAATGCCTTGTTTAGAATTAAAATAACAGTTCCATGGACATAAAATGTGTTGTAATTGAGAAAAGTAAAGATACAAATCGGTTGCTTTTGATTTTGTTCTTCCTGTTAATGCCGCCTTATTGAAATATGACATCAAATAACCTTGACCTCCGGAAATCACCAAAGGCATTGTAAAATCCAACGATAAAGATTGTTGCCTAAAACTTGAAGAATATTACCACTTTAAAGGTCTCTATATTTTTAATCTGCATACGCTCTTGGAAGCGCAGAAGGTATATCATATTCAGATTTAGAATCTTTCATTATTATAGATATATCTAAAGTAACTTGATAATTGATAGAAATTATGAATGCACTAAAAGAAATATCTGTTTATATATCAGTTTCTACCATCCCTTCGTCTTTTTTCCTGTAAACCAATCGATACAACTGAAATGTCGGTTAAGTAAAACAATAAAACAGTGCACCTTTAAATTAAGGGAATATCAAGCGGTGTCTACATGCACGGCAAATCAGAGGCATTTGTCATGGGTATTATTTCTTTCGAGTTATTTAGTTTTATCACGCATACTAGTGAAACATTTCTAATCAGTGACCTGTAACAAATATTTTTGAAAATAAACATATATGAAATACAAACTTTCTATTTAGTCTTTAGCTCTTGAAACATACTATGTACTTTGGAACTTTGCAGCTACGAATACTATTATATACAACTTAAAATAGAAAAAACATTTCGTACTTGTACATGAAGTAATCTGTCCATTCCAGGTTTTGTTTGCTTGGCAGGTAAAAGACGTGTCTCCAATGGTTGTAAATCCATCAAGGCAGTCTAAAATTATCGTATCCAAATAAGAATATTCCTTTTTTAAACCGGAACTGACGAAGCTGTGATTATTTAATTCAGGAGCCTCACATTGCACAGCTGTAAAATTATAAATGGTAGTTAAAAGTATATTTGGAAATATTAGAAGATCGTTACTGCTCTGTAAAAGATATCTTTATCTCTGTCGGCTGATGGTTAGAATGTTACATATAGCATATTCATCAGCCAGAGACTAAGTAAATTCTGTCTTGAATGGAAGCAAGTACGAAGTTATTTTTACTTGTAACTTAATAAGTAAACGTTAACCTACCCCCACCCCAATAAAAGTGCTTCCGTTTCTCCTACTGACCTACTGCAAAGCATCTTAATCCAATGTCCCATGAATTCGATGTACGAGATGACGTTGTATCATTCGTTTCGTAGTAAGTATACCCCTTGATGTTGACTTTGTATCTTTAATTTTTCTGGGTCTTGTCTATTCTAAATTAATATTTCATTTCTTCTCGAACGTCCATTGGCAATAGTTGGTTCGTACCTGGGCCTGGAATCCTGTAAGAGGGTCTATTATACCTAGTAATGGTTCTGTCATCTAATAGATACTATATTTAGTTGTGACCTGTTTCAGATTGGAATTCTGTAATTTTCCCATGTTACTGGCTGATGCTGTAGTAATGAGTATGATTCATAACACAACACAAAAAAACAACAAACTTGCACATTTTTAACCAGAAAATTTTGTTGAGAAATATTGTGAGATTTAAATCATACTGAACTAACCACCTGACGACTTGTAGCCAATGAAATGGGAGCAGGAGCGAAGGCAAACAATTGGCAAAGTAATACAAAAATGTCTGCCAATTTTTAATTGACATCCCAATAATTTTAAGACATGTTGCAAATATCCAAATCCAGTAGACAATCTTACATACTGATCAATCAGGTGATGATGAATATATAGAAAACTGAACATCAGATGCTTTACTTGCTTGTCAATCCTTGATTCTTTTGTCAGTCTGTTGCTTCTTCGGCAGATTCAAATGCTAATATGAAAATATACTTGACCATTATAAAATGCATTATGTTTTAAAAATGATCTTTAAGGAATATACACAAAACTACGAAAAAACAGAACCTGTACATGTTGGCGTTGTATCGCTCCACGTTTTATTTGCTGTACACAGTAAGCTAGTAGTCTCTTGTGGTTCGTAACCAACGTCACATGATACACTGATCTGGTTTTTGAAGATATATTCTGATTGAAGCGTATCACTTGTTATCATGCTGTTGTTATTTAAGTTTGGCATTAGACATCTGACCGCTGAAACAAACAACATACAACAGTGTGTTAAATATATAACAATCTTTTATATATAATTATGGTATTTATTATAATTATTTCACTGAATGTTAAATATAAGTATTATGTTTTAAAAATGATCTTCAAGGTAAATACACAAAACTACGAAATAAAAGAACCTGTACATGTTGGCGTTGCATCGCTCCACGATTTGTTTGCTGTACACGTTAGGCTAGTAGTCTCTTGTGGTTCGTGACCAACGTCACACAATACAATTATCTGCTCCTGGTAGATATATTCTAATTTAATAGTATCATTGGTTATCATGCTGTTGTTGTTTAAATTTGGCTTCGGACAACTGACCACTGAAACAAACAACACACAACAATGAGTTAATTATACAAAACAGTATAAATAGGATCAAAAGAACGAGATACATTGATAAAAAAACAATAACTACGTCAAGCAATGAAGCACCGGAATGCAAATAATTAAATCGACATCACAACCAACATCAAGACTTCTAATCCATGCGGACCAACTAAGGACGGTCGCCCAGCACGTGGCTAAACCGGTTAATGGGGCCTCAACCTTCACACTTCCCGTATGAGACTAGAATTCTTAAGTACAAACATACATTTAAAAATTTAATAAATACACTTTATGGCGCTGTAAATCATCTCAACAACTAACCGCAAACAATATTTGTCAATAAAAATCCAATCGAGTAAAACGTTTACCATATCGCGAGCACCTGGTTTCGCTTCTAGTTTTTTAATAGAAGTTCGTGATGTTTCCATTTTTAGT
>JAUMGZ010232104.1:0-10992 GCA_032359645.1 Pododesmus macrochisma
ACGACGACGGACGGCATTTGTATGGGAAAAGTCCACCTTGGACCTTTGGTCCAGATGGACTAAAAATTCATAGCTAACATTATAAATAGAAAGGCAAAATAGGAAAAGATATTGTACTAAATGTCAATCAGCAGATCAAATTTATTTAATCCTTTCTTGTTATTAATCAGCCCTTCAAGCTGTATATCAGCTGTAACTCGATCAGCTGTCAGGTTCTTTAGTTAATAAAAGAATCAACAGTATTTAGTGTTAAGCAACATACATGCATTAATGCATAAAGTAATTAATCCAATATGCACACATTTATACATATCAAGATAAGACTTATCAATCATGCATGAATATCTACATAAATATATATCCTTTATAATTCCTTTGTATATATTTGACATGAGGTTGCTTCAAGCAAGGAAAATATAGCCCTAATACATATATACACAGAAGTATTAATTCTCAATAAAAATCACTTGTGAGTCTATGAAACCTATACAACAGATTGTCTGTTTGCGGAAGAACTCATATTTATCAATACCCAACATAATAAAGATGCCATCATGTGCCAGAATATATGTATTTTGTATATATATCTGACACAAGGTCACTTTATGGGAAGGAGTCCTACATCCTTTTACAGGTATTATGTGTGGAAATGATATCTACTCAATCAAAATTATATATATGTCAGTCCATGAGAACCTACCAATAGATAAGTCTCTTTGTTAAATAAACCGTAAATGACAGAAAAACCTAACTATAATAACATTGTGTCTTCACTGTCCGAGAATACTACAAAGTCACGGCTGATTGGTGGTGACATGTAAATGTACAAAACTGTCACTTAAGTTGCAATAAAAATGAACACTGAAAAACATCTTTTAACGCTGACAATTACTTATAATCAAGGGCAGTAACACTTGAAAATTTATAGCCTTATATATTGGAAGTAAATACATCATAATTCTTTGCAGTACAGATTGTTTCATTGGGTTGTAAGGTCATATCGATATATAATTTTTGCTTGTGACAGTGCACACTGATGATGACTTCATAGTGCTGTCTCACATTAATATCATGCCACATACACACTGGTATGATACTTCACTCGGTCACATTATCCTGACAAAGAGCAAGAAGATCACCTAATTTTAACATCTAACATATTACAAGACCAGGGTTTGAACGCATGATCCCATGTCAATTAAACGAAAGCCCTCTTAACTGAACTACTGTTTCAGTCTCTTTGCAGAACAGCAGATAGCATTGAGATAATACATAAATAACATCAAATGGCACCAAATGAATGGCATAATTGACCTTGAATTCATCAAAGGAAATGTTAGATTATAACAGGCACAGTGAGTTCTTTAGACAACATGTACGCATGATGGATTGTAGTTCTATACCTATAAATTCTATATACCTTGACATTGAACAGAATTATCAATTTCCCACAATGGCTGACTGTTGTACATGTCTTCTTGGAAATCGGTGTTTATTGAACGCATGGGTTTTTACATTATCATCAAACGTTTTAATGACAGAATTGGCCGAAGTATGACATTTTAAACAATGTGACGTCACATTCATTTATATGAGATACAATATAATGGAAAGACAAAAAAAAGAGTCAAGGAAAATATAGGCTCTAGCAGAACAGGAACTGTGTTCGTCTTCAAAACTTTGCCTTAACTCATATTCAACATTTTATGCTTAGGTATAAATGTTTCAGCTATAATTGCCGATACAGGACACTGTGAAGAAAACAACAAGTTACTCAGACAGGCATTACTTTCACAACTTAAAGGCAATACATCTTGGTTCGAGCAGGATTCAAACTTAAAAACTTGAGGCTTGAGAGGCTAGATATTGTACATGCAACTAAAACAACTCTTAGAGACAGAGCTCTCTAAACAAATAAGTTACAATTGCAATGTTTAAAGTTTCAAAACACCACAATTAACTGAAGAGCTACCAAGGTAAGTAACTCTAAACCCCCAAACACAACAGGAACAGTAACTCTAGAGTGACAATGCAGTGATGACTCAGTGTAATAATGAAAGTGTCAGTACACACCTACATTGCTATATAATAATGATATACCTACACTAACATGGACATAAAACAGGATGACTTCCTTAATATTATTTATAGTTTAATGCATTGTGGATGATATTTATCACACACCTGTCACAGTGTTATTGTGCATGTTTTGTACAGTGGAATAATTTAATAGCCCCATGCTTTTGCTTACTCAGTTTATAATAAACTTCTAAGAATTTACATTTGTGCACATCACTTTATAATTTTTATTCCATCTTCATTCTAATTAATGCTCCCACCTTAATGAGCACAAAAATCCTTCCATTTTTTCAACATGTTATGCCAACAAATAGAAACGTAAGAAAATACAGTTTAAAAACGATCTGTTTGTTTGTTTTACTGTGGTTTGACATATCTTTAGACACATGTTAAAGTCATATCAAGACAGTGCCTTCTTGTTAAAGTGTGTACTCACTTTTTCACGAGTGTTCAAATACCCCAACTTATACAATTACTGAATGAATAGAAAGTAACCTTGTAAAATCAAAACTTCTAAGTTGTAATATTAAGTGGGATTTTGTTTTCATTTTGAGATGAAATACAAATTGGATGCCCCTATAAGACCTCATCCAAAAGATATATTACTTTGAGACAAGATTGTGTCATGTAGTACAAAAAGTTCACAAACTTCTGCTATATCATAGTGTGATTTATTATGATTTATTCAGTATGTTTCCCCCATCATTTGCATTTTTGTAACTTTTATTCTCAAGCCTTCAATCTTTCTTTAAATTTTATCTTTTGGTAAAATGGATAAAAACAAAAACATTTTGCAAAAAAATTCAATCGTTCCACATTTCTAGCCTAATTTGGCAATTCAAAGGAAGGAAGTCAATAAGTTAGTGAAAATCAGAATCTTTGATGTTTGATCTTTATAGATCACAGTGTGAAGAACCTCACCTGATCACATGTATGTATCTACTGTTACATATACATGTGACATTAAAGGTTGAGTTGTTTTGACTTTATACACTTATAGATCTTTATAGATCACAGTGTGAAGAACCTCACTTGATCACATGTATGTATCTACTGTTACATATACCTGTGACATTAAAGGTTGAGTTGTTTGGACTTTATACACTTATAGATCTTTATAGATCACAGTGTGAAGAACCTCACCTGATCACATGTATATATCTACTGTTACATATACCTGTGACATTTAAGGTTGAGTTGTTTGGACTTTATACACTTTCTGATCTTTATAGATCACAGTGTGAAGAACCTCACCTGACCACATGTATATATCTACTGTCACATATACATGTGACATTTAAGGTTGAGTTGTTTTGACTTTATACACTTTCTCATTCTAGTGCAGATGTAACTTGATGAAGTGTGTATCTTTTGGGTTAATCTTGACATAGGATGATCAATTTAACACTACACTGCATAAAAATACCACCCAAAGTGCTCAAGTATAGTTAATCACTATCTATTAACAGTAACATTTCAATTATTGTAACTTATTGTAAACCAACAAATTATCATCTTGAAATTATTAATATAGTTAGTATTAGTTCGAAACCATGAGGCATGAGCATTCAAGATCTGATTTCGTTTTACCTTGGCACCTGCGAGAGCCTTGCTGTGAGTGCTCCTGTATTGTCAAGTAGCTTTCTAATGTGTTCGCCCCTCTCTTTATTATTGATGCTCTCTCTCTCTTTCTAACTTTCTTTCTAGCCTCAGACTTTCCTTGCTTTCTCCCCATAGCTCCCTTTCTTGATCTCTCTGCAAGTCTAAACACTTTCTCTCTTGCACACTACATGTCTTTTTTGCTCTTTTTATATATTCATATACATCTACCTCCCTCTCTGAGTATAATTAGACGTAATATTCAAAACAGGATCTAAATGCCATACCACGCCCACATGTTACCTCAATCAAGCCTGCAGCCGTCACGTAAACTAAAACTGTTTAGATTCAGTTACCTCTTTCATCAATTAAAAGTTACTTACAGTTTGCAGTAAAGCATAACCTCTAAATGATAACGGGCGATCTAAATATAAACACATGTAGTTTGAATAACATTATAAAACTTGGTTATCTCTGGACCTATGTTCACCAATAATTGACAAATTAAAACTGCAAAGATGTGTGCATGATGCAGTCTTTACAAAATGCTCTTAAACTTTCTACATCATATTTGTTGTAAAGGTGTAATAAGATAAAACATGAGCATTATAAAAGTATGATATTGTCCTACACCTTTCAACAACCAAACTATTCTTATAGACTTTAAATCATATTTTAGCTTCACATAATACTCCATTCCAACATCTTCACAACAAAACTATCATATTTTTTGCTTTAAAATCATAAATTTAACCTTTGAGTAATACTTCCACATAACAACATGACAACCAAGTCATTCTATGTAAACTTCAAAGTACATGTTATCATCTACCCGAACTTATTTTGACAATGAAGAATAAGCTTTTTGCATCACCTTTGCCTTAATTATGTTTTCATGGATCTTACACTGTATACCAGGGGATGGCTATAAATTGTACTTTATGAGGTAAAGGACATTTTGTATACCGAGTGTTCTAAAACAGACCAATCTGTTAAGACTATAAATCAACAATATATCTACAGTCAACAAAGGACACTTTACAATCAAGATTCTTGACTTATAAAAACTGGGTCACTGGTTACCGCTTTGTGACAATTTTACAGTCAATATTCAAAACACAGAATTTTTCAATACTGTTGTCAATTTGATCACTGAGCTGATAGTAAGTAAGTCTTCAGGTAAAATAAAACTACAATTTTTTATCAAGACTTTGTACTTGTTGCCTTGGCCTTTGCTTAATGTTCAGTTATAGAAGATAGAACAGCAACATGTTGGCTAGGAGTCAGCATAATGTGGTCAGGTATGTGCCGATTTTGCAACACTGATGCTCTTTAAATGCATTGTAACACTACAATCTTCCAAGGTCATCACACACTTGTCTAATACTAAAGAACGGTAAACTATTACATGTGTATGTATTTTGCTCACGTTCAAACGATGTTTTCCTGCATAATGTCACGTTAATATACTTCAAAAGAATGTTATCAATATAAAAGCACTGTATTCAACTTTGATAATACAGGGTAGAATTTATTTTACATATCTCCATAATTATCTAGATGCTAATCAAGTACATTCTGATTAAAACAGGAATCATTAAATAAACTACAAATTAATCATAAGTACTAAATGTCACATCTTTCAAAATTGATATTTGAAATTTATGTCAATAGGTTATGAATGATAGTTAGCTCTAAGCACATCAAAAAGTTGTGTCAACGCAAACTTTGGATATCTGTAATTCAAATGTGATAAGCCATCTATATTCTTTGACGTCTTCATTAAAACTGGGTCAAAATCGGACACTCGTTCACAATACAAGACTTTGAAAGCAATAATCCATTGAAACCTTATTTACAATTCTAATTCTGGCATTAACAGTTAACTATGACCCATTAAATAAGACACACTGGATAATAAGAGGTTTAAGGTTTAAGGAAACTCCTAATCATAAATTTAAACAGTGATATTGCTTAATTAGTTAAGTTTGGGTTGAATGCCACTGCCAATAGGGAAATGTTTCAACAAATTGTTTGTAAAGATCTTAAATTTCATGATACAAACTATAGATAGGACTCAACATAATACTTTAAACTAAGACAAATCCATTCAACAAGGAAACTCTTATTGACATGGATCTGTGTTTATACATCTTAGATAACATTTAAGTATCAGTGAATTGTTAAGAAAAGATATCAACATTAAGCCATACCATATTAACAGCTACCAATGTCATACAATATTAAGGAGAATTTCTTTCAGTTTCATTGTTCATTTCTAATTTTTCCATAACTTTTTAGTTTTGTAATACTCATTTAAAGTAAATTATCGGAGCCATCATAATTAAGTAAAAGTAAAATACTAACCGCTTCTATGGTACATAAATCCAATTCATCAGAATTATCTATTCGAGTCGATTCTATCACACTCTCTAGTTCTAAAACACTAGAACGTCTTGAAAAATTATAATTCCTAGGTGACATTGTGGATGGTGAGGAAGGAGTCAATACTTTTTCTCCAGACGGAAACCTATTTCTTTTGATTTTACGAATATCTGTACCACTTTCATGTTCAGCTACACCAGATTTCTCTTGGCCATTTACAGATGCATTTTTTATATCCAAACTATTTTGAAAACTTTTGCGTCTTGAAATCGAAGCTGAACCTGTGTCATTCTCAGAAACATGGTTTTTATCTTTAGTACTAATGGACACATTCTGTGGTGATCCTCTTTTATCTACATACTGTTGGCTACCTCTTCGCTTAGACAGAGATGCTGATGCCGCTTCACGGTTAGAAAGAATTTTGTCTTTATTCACCGAAGGAGAGTGTCTCCCCTTATTACCAAGTTCAATATTTTGACTGCCACGTCGTTTCAATGTGGAAGAGTTACCTGATTTACTCGAACCTGAGACTCCATTTCTCTCTTCTATATTATTATTAATGGCTGCAGCACTAGATCTTCGCCGGGCTAACCTGGCTTCAGTGGCTGACGGAATACCTGGCATTCCCCCTCCACGAGGGGATGATGTTTTAACTCCCTGCCCTTCCATGACTTTTTTTACATACAGTATGTAATCAATTTCCTTATGGAAAACCGTCAAATGTTATTTTCGATTGCATTCCATTTGATTTTACACTTGAAACTACCCAGGTTAACCTTGAGTTATCTTATCACTATTACACAGACACGTTTTTCTAAATACACAATTTTTTAGAAAAGTAATAACCTTTCTTTGTAACTTTTTTCATTTATAATCCAGTGACTGCCTTCTACATAGACCTGTCAACTAAACAACACAAACTCAGGTGATAAAAAAATCAAAAGCTCTACTTCCTGTATTTCACGTGTTATGGCTGTTACGCACAAGTATACGACACATTAATATTCACTTTCTCTTTCACTGGTGCTTAACTTTTAAAATCTCAGCTTCTGTACAAATTATAATACATCCAATTTTCAAATGCATCGTCAACAGTTACCAGTGAAGGTGACAAAACGTCTGCTTAAAAGGCAACCTTCACTTCACCTCTCCTTTAAATACGAGAAAATCTGTGTTGTAATAATATTTCTACAGCAAACATCCAAACAATGTGCATTTAAGTATCGTGGACCCCAGAAATTGTACTTCTATACCGGAGTGAGCTGCCGTGATTTTTGAATTTCTCCGTGATATATATACATTACCTACTACACTACCGGTAGCAGTCATTTAAAACTCCACGCTTTACAAACTGTCAACTCAAATCACCGTCACAATACACACACGTATCTTAATGTTTTTCTTGTATTCAATACTTAAAAGGACAATTATCAGTAATAACCGTATACTGATAAATGATAATACACTAGGGTTTAAATTCGTAAGAAATTCCTCCAATTATATGTAAATTCTACCCACAAGCCTTCTATCCATCAAATATGTATTACATGCAAATAAACCTATTTTTTCTGATTTTACAGTGCTCAAAAATTTATACCTATTGTCATAATACAAAAAGACAGGTAAACTTTTTCAAATGTTATAGCGCATTTTCCACCACTTAGATAAGGAATATCCATCACTATGCAGAAATACCTGTTATCAAAAAGGTTTTAAAATTTCATCACCATCAGTAATTTTTAAACTTCAAAGAATCTAAATTAAATTCCTCTCCAACTCAAACACAATTCATCATGATATTGGATTGTCAATTAATATTCCAAGCAGGAGTTCACAGTGCAGATATCTAAATCCAGCAGATCTAAAAAGACTCCCATAAGCAAGAATTCTTAATCGCACACGTTTGTTTCAATTCACAGGTGATATTTTTAATCAGTCCAGAATGGTTCAACAAAACTTTAAACAGTTTTTATAATACCTAATAACATAATCAATTCTTATGCATATAGGTATTAATTAAATCCATCCATTTAGTTCAAGTTCTGTATTAACATGCACAATACAAGAACTATAATGCAGTACAGGTTATAACACTTTCTAACCACTGCAGGTCACAAACTGCCCACATGTCACTTCACTATACATAAAGACTACCTTCCCAGATTCCTTTGTGGTTTGCATTGTTTAAAACAGCCACTCAAGTTTGTTATTTAATTAACAGGTATGCAAATGTGACGACTGGATGAATTAAATATGCAAAGAAAGTCATCATTTAAAACCACAATCTTCTTACACAGGTTCTACAGGTCCTGCTGGTCCTACTTGAGCATTCAATGAACGCAGCAGAAACTAAAATACATAACTTAATTGGCAGTGCACTTTTCACATTGACTAATATACATATTAACTGCACAATTAGTGAAAATCTAACTACCGCTAACACAGCTCCTGGTCTTTTCTTGAACTGTCAAAGAAACATCTGGATTATGACTATCATAGATATTCTGTCTCAGAAACTGTCAGAATTTTATGTTGCAGGAAATACTAACATACACAAGAAATAAAAAGTGAAAATATCCAAGTATATTCATACTAATGGATGCAATACACATACCAATTAATCCAATGAATTTATAATAATATCCCAGTTGTTTTTAAAGACCTACTCCATGTAGGTGTATATAGTCAGTCATAATAATAACTGTATAATCAGGTTTCTGACGTTAGTCACAAATAGCAGATGACGACAAACGTAAGTTACAATTCACATGTTAACCACATGGTCACAAATAGCGAGAATTTGTTGTCTACCTGTTGCATGAATAATGTCAACAATTTCTCACAAGTTACAAAAAATCACAAATTCTTTGTCGTTCATAAAATGCCTTCGTGTGACTGGCTGTACGAGTTAAGTAATACTATCATGTATAGTAACCTACAGTACATTGTACCTATACTGACGTACATATAAACGATGAGATACGGGTAACCAGTACCTATAGTTACAGTCTACAGGTATTTTGTGTAAATAAGGACAAAATTCCTCACAAGTGTCACAAAATAATCACGACAGCCCCCTTGCCTGACCTTTCCTTTTATATTGCATTTTTTCGAACACTGTGTCACGATAACTGTTTCTATAATGCAAGAACAAGCAGATAAAAAAACTTTGTAACCTGTTCACGATGCGAACAGATCACTCGATGATACTCCTGTTATCTCCGAACAAATGTTTCTTTGGGCAATTTAGATCTTAGAATAAAGCAAGTGTTTACACTACAACAAGCCACTGTTCACTGTAACGCCCTCTTTATATTAATAAGTCAGAGTGGTAGGTCGACAGGGGACGGTGGCTTCGTAGGTCGGGACAACATCACAAGACAGCAATGACAATAAAATGTTGATCTGTATAATCATAAGAGGTTGATGTATTGTGTATTACCTTCAATCAAAAGCTATATATTGAAATGTGAATGCTCTATTTTATCTGTTTTATCATGAGAAGAATGTCTTCTGTCACACCTATATATCAAACTTTGTGTACACCACTTTCTATACTGTCTAGAGTAGTCTTTAACCCGAGGGGGCACTTCTTATCAATCAATGCTAATTACTTGTCCAAATATGAAGGTATATATTACATTATAGTGTCTATTGTGTCACCTGCTATTGCAAAGTGTCTGCTCTTGATAAGACATGGGTTACTACATACATTTGTACAGTACCATCATACACATATCAATTATCTACGCTCCACTCAAAAAAAACACATACATAATCAAACAATGTTTGACTCTGTAGTGCAATGATCCCTATACAATTGTCCTACATGGGGTCCCTTCACTAAATCCAGACAAAATGCCACTCAAAGACTAAGGTGTGTAAATTGACAGGTAGGACAAACTAAAGACAAAAAGGTGACGGGAAAGGGTGCACTTAAAGTAGGACAGATAAAGCTTAACCTATTGTACTTCCGGATCTAATACATATTGTACCCATTGTCTGTGGATAATCTCCTTTTACCTTACCCTACCACCCTATACATCAACAATGGTTACCTCTTTAATGCAGACTTGGCCATACCACTATGTATATTAGGGATAAGTTTACATGTTGATCAAAAGATCTTTTACCATAAATATCCTCAGGGATGGAGCATTTTAATTCTTGACCCAGATAAAGATCGAGATTATATTACATTTTTTTATATTCATTGACAACAGTCTGAGTAGTTTATACTTTTAAGACAGGAGTAATACTTTTCTAATTTAGTACCTAAACTTTATTACCTTTGATTGACTTTTTCTAACAACCAAGATAAGATTTCAAGATTCTTCAATTACGAGGAAATGATTTATTTTAAATCATAATACAGAAAGGGCTAACTGGTTATACGGCTTGTAGTGTTTGTTTTCAAAATAAAAATTCTCAGCTATGAAAAAATACTTTTAAGAACAGACCATAAGATCTAGATAAGGATTGAAAGAAGATCAAGCCATTATTATTTTTTTCAGAACAGCAAGATGGTTGTGTATTGGATTTGGGAATTGATTAATATCCAATCTAGAAATCAACTTATTTAAAATGTTAGAGGCTGGATAGCTTATTCAACTTAAAATTGAAATGCACTTGGTACACTCTATCTATAATTTTAGTTATTTATTTCACAAAAACTTCTAACGTCACTGTACCCAAATTGGGACAGTATATACCCAAATTGGGACACTTGTAAGAAAAGTTTATATAAACAAATGGTGCTGACATAAATTGAGAAGCTTTGTCCATAAATTCAATATATGTATGTTTGCTATTCTGTGGACACCTATTTATATTTGTATGTATTTTATTCTTTGTACATTAACAGTTTAAAGTGAGTATGATGACAAATTCCTTATATGGCATTATTTATGCATTATGCGACAACCTGTG
>JAUMGZ010232115.1:0-10992 GCA_032359645.1 Pododesmus macrochisma
AGTTTGCCTTTAAACACCATCTCCTCTGAGACTATTGGGCAGATTTTAACCAAATTTGGCAGGAAGCATCCTTAGGGAAAGGGGATTCAAGATTGTACAAATGAAGGATGCGATTCATTTAATGTTGACTTACCATGCGATTCATTTAATGTTGACTCACCATAATAATTGGAGTTTTTTCTCAATTTGAAAAAAGATGAACATAGTGTTAAGTATTATTAGTAGATAAGCAATCTTAACTTCTTAATGTCATTAAATCAAATTTATCTCTTAAAATTATATAGAGGCTACAAAAAATGCTGCACCTACCATGGGATGCGACGAAGACGTAAATTGGATGAAACTTTGTGTCGGCGAGATCAACATAGATAAAAATCGGCAAACTTTGCGCGCTCCCAAAAGAGGAACAGGTTTTCTGGTCGCTAAGGATCCTCAGGGCTTGGTAATCACTGCCTACCATGTTATGCAAAGCAAAATCGGTAAAGATATTAAAATAACATGTTAAGCATTACTTAATTTGCCTTGAATAAAAAATCCTTAATCAGCAATAATAGCCTACAAAATGCAAATGTCAAAAATGCAATCTTAATTAAGAAGCATTGTCTAAATGTTCTTATTTTTCTACATACAACTCAATTCTTGAATTGTTTTATGAGCTGATGAATGCGAAGGTAGTTCAAATAAATATTGATAAATTATAGGACTAAATATTTATAACTTTGTCTTGAAAAGAAGTTGAATAGTTGTAATAATATATATATCTCAAATGCATAGATTGAATTTCATGTAAAATGTATTTAAATAGCATATTTTTATCCCGTATAGTTTGTATATCGATTATCCATGCAATGCAATGCTAATGTATGCAGATAATTTTGAATATTTATAACGCGCCGTTGAGGAGAATGTATACGTAAGTTTCCATTTTTAGTTAATAAATGTTTATTTGATTAATTTTTTCTGAGTGCGTCCAACGTTTTCTTATTGTTTGCCAATGTCCATTGACTGACGGCCTTAGAATATTGTCTTGGTTTTTCGATTTACTATTTTAAGTCAGCCAGTCACATTTTGCTTCTAATACTATATTCTGTTGGGTTTTTTCAGAAGAGGTATTTTCCTGCCTTTACAACTTCAAGGTGAATGAAATAGAGGGGCATGGATTCAAACTCAAGCAAACAAACGCTGGCAGACTAGATTTTTCCTCAGTACCTTTTGGTGCTCACAACGATGGTAATTTGATAATGAAAACACACACACACACACACACACACACACACACACTGTGACATCGTTTCTTATGTTATATCGACTTTAAAGTTTCACACGTCAAGCTGTCTTTAATAAATCGATTTATATATACATGTAATAAGCAATAAAAGTGTGGTACATGTATCAACACATTAAGTGCATGTTTCCCTTTGAAGAATGGTACAACATGTTGTGTAAGCACTAATTCGTCTTCTGCCAAAACAACTTTGCCCGGGCAATATAAATTATCTTTATAAATTAATAAAAAAAAGTAAGATACGTATACATGTTGTTCATGGTCAACTTTCATTGTGGTCTTACTCTATATGTTTTTACTTAAGACTTCTAGTCTCATGCGGGAAGTGGGAAGGTCGAGGCCTCATTAACCGGTTTAACCGCACCGCCTGGTTTCGTGCTGGGTGACCGTCCTAAGTCGGTCCGCATGGATTACTAGTCTTGATGATTGTTGTGATGTCAATTTAATTAATTACATTCCGGGGCTTCACTGTTTGACGCAGTTTTTGTTTGTTTGTCAATGTCTCTCGTTTTGTTGATCCTATTCATACTATTTTTGAGAAATTTGAAAGAGCAAAGATTGGTAACATCAAAGTCTCCAATACTACATGTGCTGATGACCTCCATCTAATGTCACATCGTGTTACAAAAATGATTTGCTTGTTTGTTTGGTTTTATTGGGGCTTAGCGTCCCTTTAACTCATGTCTAGGTCATAGCGAGATGGTGTCTGCTTGCGACAGTACACACGTCACAAAAATGAACCTGATACTAGCTACACTATACAAGGCAAAGCAATACATAGAGACTGGAAAGGAAGAGTCATCACAGAAGAAAAAATCTTATGTGGCAAAAGAATAGTGTATTCCCTCCTTGGTGTAGGACTTCACGAAAAAACAGGTCTCAAGCAGGATATAAAGGGACGCATAGACAATCTTCGTAGTTCCACGTATTGTCTATCATCGTGAAGCAATTGACAAATTATATAAATTCTGACATACAGAAATTTGAGATCAAACAAGGACGCTAAAACAAATACAGCTACCTGTATGAGCAGCTAACGCCGCAGCCATCTATCTCCTTTGAATTCTACCAGTGTACACCAAGATCCACAAAAATTCTCTAAACCTGCTGTGAAACATACTCCAAAACTTAGACTCAATTGAACAATCAGTTGCTGAAAGACAACTTGCAGTAAAAAACATTAAAGACCCAACTTTTTTTCTCCATGGCGCGACAACAACTTGCACAATATGACCTGCCAACAACTTATGATTTATATGAAACTTTACCAGAAAAAGGAAAATGGAAGATAATGTTAATATCTGCAATCAATATTCGCAGAAAAACAACAGAAGACTGATATGCTTGGCAAAAGCAATCCCAAGTACATCCACCCAGAAGCAGTAAGTATTGGTACAACACACCACATTAACACGTCACTAAGGGGTTACAGGACTGATATTCAATAGGCAGAAGTCAAAGTAAGACAATTGACTGGCACTAACACTCTCCAATCCAACAAAGCTGCCTTTGATAAATAGTCAGTTGATCCAATCTGCAAGACTTGCACTAAAGAACCGAAGTCAAGTGAACATTTCATCAGTATATGCTCCTACACTAAAGAACAACGTGATAAATACAGAGTCAACTCCTATACTTCTGCTGACAGTAACGTTATATAATATGTTAACAATACAGAAAATGTCCCAAAATCATGCTTGACTGTTCAATCATCAAAGTTGGAAGCCTTCATCTGGCCACATCTGCCATTGAAAGAGTTGAGTTACTATCCAGAGAAGTCATATGGAAAATTCATCAAGCAAGAAGTAGGAAATTTGCAATCGGCAACTCTTGATTCTTAACTGATGATTCTTAACTTAAGATTTAGGCCTCTTATTATACTGTTTACCAAGAGATTTAAGTGTATACTAAGAACTATTTTCATGTATACCTATACCAATGTATATAATCCCAATGTGTAAAGAATGACTGTGATACATTTAGGAGAAACCAGTGTCGATAGGATAAGATAGAATAACCTTCTTGCCAGCGCAGACAAATACAAGGGTACTTGGGGGCTCCAACAGAACAGAAGGCGAACAGCTGGACAATAAAATTTCTCAATTTGGGAGAATTTGTATCCCCATCAGGATACCAGGGAAACACCCTACAATATCTGGATTCTCCCGACAAAATTAGGAGGGTTCACATGTATGCAATAAGGACAAACACAAGTCTACACTTTCAGACTGTTATTATTCACAAACAGTTCAATGACAACAGGTTTATACCTGTCAATAATACACATACCATAATAAATACCACAATAATGTATAACTACATCATAATTTAGGATTCAAATAACTTTCTACTGTAGATTATGTATATTGCAAGGCAGACTGAAGTCTTTAAGTTTGTTAAAATACAATTAAACACACAGACAAATTGTTTAATTATTATTGATATGCTAGCACTCAAAATATCAAATACGGTGTAAAAATTGTTTAATTAATGTTGATATGCTAGCACTCCAAATATCAATTACCGTGTAAAAAGCTTTGTCAAATCTTGTACAATATACATGATCTACAGTGAGAGATGATAAAATTTTAGACAACTGTGCAACATATCATTAACAAGTATATACTCTTTATATCTATTTATACCAACTTTGTAAAGCATAAAGACAATTTGATTAAAGAAATGAAGTAAACATATTTAATAAGAATTGTCAATATATGAATATATACTATAATTATCTGCTTGTTGTTGTTGTTGCTTGAAACAACCATACAGCAAATGTAACCTTTTGTATATGATAAAGTTTGTGAAATTCATGCTCAGCTCCGTAATTATTACATTATTGCATCATGACATAAATAATACACAAACTATACCACGCAATACTTCCGCCACAATATCTGTTAAAAAGGAAATGCAACAAGTCTTTATCTTGTTGCTTATAACATACTTCGCAATACATCTACTATATTCACTAACAACATGTCATCAAGGCATATCATCCTTTTTACAGGTTACGTATACAGTGTGCTTTGAATGTGTTTCATGTGTTCAGGTGATTTCATTTGTACCTGCATCTGTAAGTGTAGATGGTTTATACTTGTAAATTAAATAATATCCCTTGTTCATGGGAGGTGCGCTTGTAAGTCGAGGGTGTATCACTTGTGAGGTTAATCACTTGCACAGGTGATGTGAACTTGAAAGTTGAAGGTATATCATTTGTATAGAAGATGCATTCTTGAAATTTGGAGGTAAATCAAGTTATGTGTACGTTTAGGTGATCATGTAATTTGTATCTGGAAGTTGATGTATATAACTTGTGCAAATGATTTGTAAGTCAAAGGCATATCACTTGTATGTGTGATTTATATCTAAACTTGAAAGTTAAAAGTATACCACTTGTATAGGTGACTTGTAGTATTAACATGAAGGTATAGCACATGTAAAAGTGCTTTTGTACTTGTAAGTTGAAGGTTTATCACAGACTTATGTTTATTTACATGACAGGTGTAGTGTGCAAGAGTTACACAGTAACAAAACAATACTTAACATTTATCATCACACCGACACTTAATTACTGTCATAAAATACAAAATTCACTTTAAAAAGATATTTACACTGGAAACTGTCAGTTAAAAATGACATTGTATAAAAAGTTTCTATTCCAAAATATTGCCATACATGATATCATATTTTGAAATGCATGGATTTTTAAGATTACATTTGTTGTTCTGCTTATGATACAAATGTAGTCAAACAAAATAATACACTTTTTAAGTATGCCAATCACTTGGTCTCTTAGGTGGGCATTTCTTGTATCTCCGAACACCACTTGAATTATATCTTAAGTTATTGCCAACATCTCCTGACAACTGCCTCCATGGCAGAGTGGTTAAAGTTGGTCAGACTATCAAATATTTTATATACGAATGTTATTTTGTGAAAGCAGGTCTAGATTACATCCCCTTTTTAAGTTAATATTGTTTTTTCTGCAAACTAATTCACTGTAATTCACTTTAAAATAAACAGTTTTCAACTATCAGAAATCTATACCTAGAACATGCAGGATACCTATCAGTATGAAATTGATATGCTCAACCTCCTTTCAGCCCTATTTAAGTACCATCCATTTATACTATATAATTCACTTATACTTGAAACAAATGATGCGTAGTACAATGAACTCGATTAGGAATTTTTGTCAACAGATTTAAATGTATGTTATTAATTTTTTAAGAAACATTTACGTTCAAATATCATATTTCAAACTTCAAAACTTAATATTTAAACATTGGGCAGTATAAATTACTATTTTATATTCTGGACAGAAAAATGTTAACTGCAGATCTATGTGCTGCTTGCTGAAAAATCATAAAATAATAAAAAAATTATTCGGGACTTTTTTTAGGAATGTCATGTTGATAAATAAAAAATTTGGTTTACCTAGGTCTTGCATTCTTAAAATGTTATGCTCAGGTCAAAGGAATTCTTTTGAAGAAGGGGAAATTTGTGGCAGTCATGTCATTTCAGTATGACACTCAATTTTTGTGTGATTCAAATATGTTTCAAGTTTCATATATCAAGAGACAAAGAATGAATGGCCAGGACAAAATTGTATTAAAAGAACCAGTACTAAAACATATGTCTCCACCCTTCTTCAAATTATGAACATTTACATCAGTGTTACAATACTTGGTTGATGACACACTGATCTGTACCAGCTGTGAATACTGGTGACATACAGGGATGTTTTAATTACAATGATAAATATTGACTGAAAACTTAACCACATTTCTACACACAGAGTGGTAAATCTGTCTACATTAACTTTATCAAATGTGCTATTGTAACATAATTATGCAATTTGCACAAGAGAAAAGTATTCATTGACAAGATGGTTTACTCAAATTGTCATTTAGAGTTAATGTATAAATTATATACACAAACAAATTCAACATGTCAAAGTATTAGATAACAAGCTAAACCTAGGTCACTTTTCCTTCTTTACTGTGGAAACTAACATTTCAGAATGTAATATACATTTGTTCTGAACATCAAGAAAGATGCTGATACATATTGTTCTGTGACTAAAGGTTAATGTATTATCATACTTAATTAATTGCTATCCAATTAACAAAAATTAATGAAAAAAATTAATGAATAAAGCTATGTTTTGAAATGCTTGAAATCGTTGCAACTTTTTTTTTTAAATGAAAATCTGTATTCATATGTTCACATTTTCCTCCACAATAATTATCAGGTTAATGTTAAATTATGCAAATAAACATTGTTAAAAAAATGATAAAAAATTGAAGAAAAAAATACTAATAAAATATACTGAAGTCAGCTAATATATAAATAAAGATTTGATGAATTTTGATATGCGTGAATAATACTCATTCTGACATCCAACTGCTCTCTTTTAAAGATAATATAAAACTAATGTGAACAAATTACAGAATTAACAATATTAAGCTTCCAACCATACTAAACGGATACAACCATACTGATCACAAAACTAATCTTGTATCTAAATCATTCAAAATTTGGATAGTAATCTCATAACAATGGCTATAAAAGATCAGCAAGCACAAACAGAAAGTGTAACAGAGTAGTCTTCCTTGTTATAAACATAAATGAACTACATTTATCAATTCATACTGGACCTAGAATTATAAGCCCCTTTATTTGTAAAGCATTACACTATTAGGCCCTAAAAGTTTTTCTATTGATAATGATCAAGAGACACTTTCATAATTAAACATCTATTATTGCACACTAAATATGTCAAATATAGCACATAAAAAGCCTAATACTCTTTTTTGCAAGTTAATTAAGTTTAATGCATGAGTTTAGTACTTATATTGTGAAGCTATTAAAGAAGAGTGAACTATTTTATTTTGTACTTTGTGAATTGTATTATTTGTGAATAAACAAAAACCCTAAAAGTAATACAAACATGTAACTGTTTTGTTGTCAGTGTAATCATGCAAGTTCACAATTGACAAGCACAATTTATAATAAAACTTGGGTCGATTTATGCAGATCAGGAGTTGTCTTTTTATGTAGTGCACATATGATTAAGCAGTGGGCTATATCATATGCCTCTCAGTGTATTCTTCTAAAAACAATTATATCACACAACATACAACAGTTCATTTCGCCATTATTATTAGTACACCAACATCATGTATGTAGAAACACATATCTATCTCTATAGTAGGCAAGTTTACAGAGTCCAGTAGAAACAGCAGCACACAAGCGTGAACAAGTGTATAACATAAACCTTGTGTAAAGGATAGGAATTGCAATTAGTAACACTGCAGACTAAAAAGCAAATATTGTTACAACTTGAAACAAATTGTTGGTGCACATTAGTGTCCTGCAGATCAACCTTCCTGTTACAGTTCTCGGCAGTCTTCTTATCTCTGTATTATGTTCATTTATCCTTCCATACACTCATCTTGCACACAGAATCAGCCCTACCTACTATAGTACACTCTGTAATATAATGTTTTTGAGCGCCATAATGAATAGGAGTTGTCAAACTTGAGTAAGTATACACCCTGTCCAGGGTAGGCATGGCTACCACAGTACACTTCCTCGTGACTATCACGACGATACACTGGAATGATTTCATCTGTTGGAGGTCTATCATCACGTTTTGGTCCTCTCTCAACGTCACTCTTTTCTTCTGAAACAAAATGCATGAATAAGATTGTACTTAATTAAAATGTTTCTTTAAACATTGAACATTTAATTAACTGAACTGCGTACCACAACAAAGTATTCTTTTGTATAATAATTATTTAAATTTTTGTACAAAAAGAATGTTACAATATTATTCATTCAATGAGAATTTCTATAGACGAACCAGGTAGTCATTTTAGAAACAGTCGTTAGCCAGGTTGACAAGGAATATGTTTTTGTGTGTTCAAAAAGAATGGCAGCATTCTGTTTCACATTGTACAAGACAAAGGACTCTGTTCTTCTTTGATATCACTTGCCATGTTAGCTAACATCCAGAAAATTGTCCTCATCAGCTAAACATGGTTACAAGTTTGGTTGGAATTAATCCTATGGTTTTGGATAAGAAAATGAAAATGAGAAAATAAGAAATTCCTGCTTGGCTTTATTTCATTCAGTACTAAATAAAAGTCTAATATTTTTTAGATAAAGGGAGGTAATACCTGTTTCTTCATCCAGTTCCTCCTCATCACTGGATTCACTAACAGTCACACTGACTGTACTATTGGGAGCTATAGTCCATTCAAAGTATACACCAAAGCCTACGTCATAGTAATCTGTGGCAAACTCCCAGAATAAACATGTGCCATCTTCATGTGTTGGTACTCTTACCTGTAAAACACATTCAATATTTTTGTATACAAATCTAAGATTTCTCAGAATAAACATCTGACACCTTCATGTGCTTTTATATTTAACACACATCAAATCTTTTGTCACTGTTTTGAGTTGATTAGAAAAATGTTCTAGAGATGTTGATGAAAATATATGTTTACAATAGCTTGTTCAATAAAGTGATGAGTGATGTTTGTTTTAATGGCATTTAACATCCCTTCACCTCATGTCTAGGTCATATCAAGACAGCGTCTGCTTGAAACAGTGCACACTAACATAATACTTTAATCCACCACATTATCCTGACACTGAGCCAACCAGTCCTTGTCCTACCAAGAAATGCTCAGCGCTAAGCAGGGAGCGAGCAGATAACCTAATTTTAAAGTCTAAGGTGTGATGTGGGAGGGATTCAAATCCCTGCCTACAACTAACAAGCACAAAGCAAATACTCTACCTCTGAGCCACTGCAACGGTAAGTGATGAGTGAACTGAACCTTAAAATTAATATGTATCATTCTCATGTTTTGTACAGATTGATCTGAAAAATAATTGATACTGTACTAATAGAATATTGTGCCTGTTTCTGTACACGATACAATTTTCTCCGGACAAGGGCATCTTATGAATGTAGGGGTACGAGATAAATCAATCTCAGGTACTAGCACTGAGATTGATTTAACTTGCTATTAAACAATGAAATAATGTCATCACATGATACCGAGATTGATGTCATATGCTATGCAACAATGACTTTACATCACTGACTGTACACCAAATGCCCATTTGCAGAGGCTCCATAGGGGAAATTGATGCACTTTTAATGTTATTTTCATAGTTTACTCACTATAACAGAACAGGAAAAAGAATCTCATACCTGTTCCATTACAAGATAGAACTATTGCAGTCTCAAGATTTTTATGTATGATATTTAATGACTCGGCTATCAACTGTCTCAAGAAATTTTCTCATACATACCATCTCTCGACTGAGATAATTCTATCTTGTACTGAAACAGGAACAAGATTCTATTAATCTCAGTAGAGGAATTGCATGTTTGTTAAAGATATCTAGACAAAGGCGAGAGTTGAGTTATAACATACATACCATTCTATCTTGCACAGATACAAGTATTAGGTTATTTTTCCCATACCCTTACAGCAAGCAAGCTTTAAAAAAAAGTTTAAAGTGCAAAACTTCTCCTAAAGAACTCTGTAAAGGGCATTTGGCATAGTAATTAGCATCAGTAACAAAAATTGCATTGTCACATTACATGTAAAACTGATATCAGTACTAGCACCTGAGATAGATTTACCACTATTTTCATGAGGAATGCACAAGGCATGAGAAAAGCTTGTATCAAACTTCATCTGAGTGTATGCACATTTTTCTAGCATATTTTAATCAAAACACAGCTGTCAGTCAAACAGCTCAGACGACCATTTATTAAGTCTATAAATGGAATAGTTAACAATCATTTGTATAAAGACTCTCACAATCTATGTAATGTAAAAAGTAATGTATCATAAATAAATTCTAGGTGTAAACACTAAGATTAAATTTACTATTACACAATGAAATAGGTGCAATAAGAAAATAAAATTTGTGCAAAACATGCAAGTTTATTCATATTCGTATGCAATAAATTCCTCTTAAATCCTGTTGAAAGACCATTCTTCAGTTTCATAACAAGGAACAACTAAGAAGACATCACAAAAAATTATTATGTAAACTTTTCAATCACGGGAAAGTAAAAACTAATTACTTTTAATATATCCATTGCTATACCTCTGATGTGAATTAGTTCCTAAAGATTGCTTTGAGACAAGATGTGGTAAGGATGTGGTTACCAATGTCATTTGTCATCATGTTAAGTTTGTTTTCTAATATTTAACTGCAAATTTAGACTTCATTACATTCTTAAACAGCCCACAGTAGCAAGAATTATTGAAGATATTAGTACCAAACAGTAAGTCTATGATAAGTAGTACACCTTAGTTTTGAAGGGCTATGATTAGTAGTACACTGTAGTTAGGAAGGGCTATAATTAGTAGTACACTGTAGTTAGGAAGAGCTATGATTAGTAGTACACTGTAGTTTTGAAGGGCTATGATTAGTAGTACACCGTAGTTTGGAAGGGCTATAATTAGTAGTACACTGTAGTTAGGAAGGGCTATGATTAGTAGTACACTATAGTTTGGAAGGGCTATAATTAGTAGTACACTGTTGTTTCGAAGGGCTATGATTAGTAGTACACTGTAGTTAGGAAGAGCTATGATTAGTAGTACACCGTAGTTTGGAAGGGCTATAATTAGTAGTACACTGTAGTTAGGAAGGGCTATGATTAG
>JAUMGZ010232126.1:0-10991 GCA_032359645.1 Pododesmus macrochisma
TGTTTAGCAGGGAGCGAGGAGAGTGCCCAAACTTAACGCCTTGGGTTGTGACGCCACCGGGATTCGATCCAGCGAACGGATTCCTCACCAGTGTACCAGCTGCGAGGCGAACACGTTAGCCCTCACGGCCGCCGCGAATAATGTAAAGGGCATACGTCTTGACTGCTATCACTTTCAGTTTTATTTTTTACAGCGTCATACATCTCGTTTATCTGTGCTCTCTCTCTCTCTCTCTCTCTCTATCTATCTCTTTGAAACGCGCATACTTCTTGCCTACTTGTGCTTGTTGTTCCTTTGTTGAAAGTGCCATATCTATTTCCATTTGTAGTATGTTCCTTTGATAAAGCGGCACACTAAAAGCTGTCATTTAAAGCTGTTTGTTCCATTATTTAAAGCCGAATATCTCTTGTCTGTTTACATTTCTTGTTTGCTATCGCCTATATATCGCGACGTGTCAATTTCTGTTGTATGAATCATAGTGTGTGCACAATGCTATCAACAGAAATGATAAAAATAAGATTGACGATGAAAAAAAGAACAAATTGCACAGATGTTGTTCAAGTAATAAATTCCGTTAATGAAGTTTTGCGATATTTGATTAATGTAAAGGAAAGTAAGCCAATGATGCAATACCGAACTACTTCATATGCCACTGGGTCAGCAAACTAAGTTCTGATTGGATACGGACACATAATATATTTTTCTTTTGTTTTATACACTGCAGGAATAATTCTTTTTATGTTCGATATAATCAATAAAATTTTGGTATTTAAGGCAATACGCGGGTCAAGAAACCGTTGGAAGAAAGTTTTTGGATATTTTCCTGCAAGTTCTTACATAATTTACAAATACATTTTTGAAAAAAAAATTACATTTTCATCGTCTAGTTATTCGAAAAAAAGTAATAACTAAGACAATTTCATCATTTTTTGACATTTAATGATAAAAAAAACACAATTTTCAACAAAAAGTTGTTAAATTGATTCTTAAATGTGAAGTAGTTGATACACTTTCAATTATTTATCGTTTTGTTATAATAGAAAGTAACATAAACGAGAAAAATCAATAATACTGACCAAAACATATAAACAATAAACTATAAAAATATTTTTCTCAAAAAATCCAGAAACAATTTCTTTTAAAACTGTTCAAGAGTACGATTGTAATGACTTTTTTAAAACTTATTAATAATAGAAACATCCACAGCCCAGGTTTTAAAATAAAACTCATAATTGCAGAAAATTGCAAAAAACAACATTTATCTTGTACCAGTTACCTCCCTTGTTATCCTCAATACAACAGAACGAAATTTCTTTACAAAAATTGCACAAATCAATATAAAAGAAAATGGCAATAATTAAGTATGCATGCACCCGTAATATATGTTGCTACATTAGTGGTGTTGTGCTATGATACTTTTCTTACGATGTATGGCCCTTTTTACCTCAGAGGCAGAGGCAAAATTTCCAGCATGGTGATCGCATGTTTTGGTTATTGACAGCACAGTTTCTGACCTTTGATTAGTCTGGTTCTCTCGCTATGTTACTTCTCTGCACCAAGGTCTGTAGCAGAGAGTAGAGAGGCATAATAAAAGGAGAGAACACCAGTCTATCAGTAAAGGGAAATAACTTGTGTCGACCACTTTTGCTCTCTATGACTGAGGTAAAATTGTCTGTTGATGGAAATCTGAGAATTGCCTTAAATCAGGTAATGCTCTGGCTTGCTTTATAATGTCAGTCTTCTGTTGAATATTGGGCCATCTTGTAATATGAACATATTGTATATTTTGCGTAAACAGTACTATTTCATCTAATGGAGGGTTTTACGGTACGGTTTCATCTCCTGGAGGGTTTTACAGTACGGTTTAATCTCCAGAATGTTTTTACAGTACGGTTTGATCTTCCGGATGGTTTTACAGTACGGTTTAATCTTCTAGATGGTTTTACAGTACGGTTTAATCTCCAGAATGTTTTTACAGTACGGTTTGATCCTCCGGATGGTTTTACAGTACGGTTTAATCTTCTAGATGGTTTTACAGTACGGTTTAATCACCAGAATGTTTTTACAGTACGGTTTGATTTTCTGGATGGTTTTACAGTACGGTTTGATCTTCCGGATGGTTTTACAGTACGGTTTGATCTCTTGGATGGTTTTACAGTACGGTTTAATCTTCTGGGTGGTTTTACAGTACGGTTTAATCTTCTGGATGGTTTTACAGTACGGTTTGATCTGATGGATGGTTTTACAGTACGGTTTGATCTGATGGATGGTTTTACTTTTGAAAATGTGATGAAAAGTTACAAACAAAATGTAATCTGTTTGAAAGTTTATGCATGAGGAAAAGTGTTAACGGCTTGAGACCCCCGACTTCGCGAATTAAGTGTTTATGGCTTGAGACCCCCGACTTAATGGATTAGGTGTGAACGTTTTTGGTTTGAGACCCCCCGACTTCGCAGATAAAGTGTTTATCGCTTGAGACCTACGACTTCACGGATTTAGTGTTTATGGCATGAGAACCCCGACTTCGCAGATTAAGTGTGAAGGTTTGAGACCCCCGACTTCACGGATTAAGTGTGAAGGTTTGAGACCCCCGACTTCACGGAGTAAGTGTGAAGGCTTGATACCCCGACTTCACGAATTTAGTGTTTATGGCTTGAGAACCCCGACTTCGCAGATTAAGTGTGAAGGTTTGAGACCACCAACTTCGCGGATTAAGTGTTTATGGCTTGAGACCCCCGACTTCGCGGATTAAGTGTTTATGGCTTGAGACCCACAACTAAGCGGATTTAGTGTGAAGGTTTGGATACCATTAACCCATTTAACCATATCATTCAATTAGTTTAATGAACGTCTTTTGTTGTTCCGTAGTGGTCTCATATATTTATGTGAAGTGATTTTATGTGTGCCATTTGATTTGTGTTGGTGTTTTTTTGAAACATCCATTCATCTGATTAAGATGTTATCTTTCCTATATTTAAATGGTTACAAAACAAACTTATCTTATTTAGTTCTAAATTATATATCTATTTATATATATACTTGTCATACTGCGGAGATAAATGTCGTATTCTGATTGGTTAACTTGCCAGACTGCCTACGGTTATGTTTATAATCTTGACGTGATATTTAAAAGCACGAGTTATTTTGCGCGGTGGGGGAGGTAATTCCCATTACAAAATCTGTTCTGGAATCTAAATTTAAATATTTTTAAAGAAAAATACTAAACTGTAACAAAAATGAAGTTTGTTTTTCATAATTTTAATCTCAAAAATAAAGTACTTAATTATAAATGAAATGTAATTTGTGTTTTTCATGACATCATGATTGAAACTGAAAGTTGTTGTATTTAATATCTCTTTTCTTCAAAGTGATGAATGACGTCAAAGTTCTCATGGCTTAAAGTTGTAGAAATAACTCCATTCGAACGACTGTGTGATATGCCAATCTAACACTATCTAGGATTATTTAAAGGTCGGATACTGTCCTATTCATATATAACAAATTGATGCATATAACCATACACTACTCACCGTGTACAACCCAACAGTTTGGGTTGTGGCAAAGTACGGCTAGGGGTTGTGACAACGAAACGTTAGAGCCGACATATAGGTAAGTAAAATAGGGTTTATCAAGTAGAAAGAATGAAGATAAAAAATAAAAGCTGGTTGGCATGGGTTGTGAGAGTATCTCAGTAACATTCGTATATCACCAGATCAATCAAGGTCTTCACTGGTTTGCCAAACATTCGTGGATATTGTCGACAACACCAATTTAAATTATTTTCAACGCAGGATGTATGTCATTTAGGGCCAAATCAAATATATTAGAATTGATTATTTTAAAAAGGGAAATACACCCTTCTATATACAAGAACACAACAAAATTTACGTAGTTGAAACATTAATATTTCCAAAGACAGAAATTTAGCAGTTTCAATGAATAACAAAATCTAAATATTATCATGCGGAAATTTCTCCTTTTCTACTATATCCAAAAAAGACTTGGCGTCTGCGTTTAAGCTATGTTTACATAATTAAGTAAGAACTGGAATAGAAAATTCATCTTTTCCAGTTTGTAATTGGTGTCCTTGGAACAGCAGTAAATAGGACTTGCTGGTGAACAAACCAAATCGATTTGAAGGGGAAGCAAGACGGAGGCAGGCGAACTTTGCCGTACTCTATTTGGGGTTGATACCCTAATTAACAGGGGTCAGTTCTCTTTTTTTAATGTATCATCTACTATGGAGCAAATGACAACATCTCTACTGAGTCGCATTATGGTCCTGTTTAATTTGGACAACTACAATGCTGATTAACCACAATGCTGATTTCCTGTTCATTCTGCAAGTGAAAATAAAATCGAGAAATTACAAGGAATATAAGTAAGTTGTCAATGCGGCATGGTTTCGTGTGCTAACTTTGTGGATAATTTCAGTTCAGAAATAGAAACAAGGGATTCCAAGAGGGACATTATCAATATATGTGAATACTGCTCTTCCGAAGAGTTTTTGTTAACGGAGATCCTTAATACTTACTTTCGAATTCCTGATGGAGAGGTCCGTTGAATGCCTAGGAGAGGTTTATATTATTGTTCAGGCATACTAAGGGGACTATGACTGTTTTTTTACATTATATTTTCAAAATAACGCCATCTAATGCCAAATACAGGCGCGTAGCTAGTGGTACGCTTGTTCGCTGCATTTTCATTAAAAAAATCATAATAACCATAGCAAAAGAATATAACGTAAACAGGCAATTTGTTTTTAAAAAATGTCAAAGCCAAAGAAGATTAACGGCGTAAGTGGTTAATAGCCAAGGAAGAAGTATCAGTAGTGAACAGATAGCACTTATTTGACAACAGAAGAGGGAAAAGATCATTCTGTGAGCAGCCCTTGCCCTAAATTTAAACATACATACACACCAACGAATAGTAATCAATGCTTTGTTTTTAATTTATTTTCAAAATGGCTATTTTTATAAAGCATGTAAAGTTAGTAACTTTTCGTTAATCTAACCTGAAGTTCATGTATCTTCACAAAGTTACCAAATTTCAAAAATACTGAATTAAAATTTATAATTCTCCCCGAATTATAAAATGACTAACAGGCGTTATCGTGGTAAAAAAGGGGATTTTGGTGCCTTAATGACATGTAAAGTTATGTGCAGCTTATTGGAGCTTATGTTCCTGGTAAGGAAGTCCAAAGCAGACAGCGCCTTTGTGACACGTAAAGCTATGCTGGTCGGAGCTATGTTCCTGGTAAGGTAATCCAAAGCAGACAGCGCCTTTGTGACACGGAAAGCTATGCTGGTCGGAGCTATGTTCCTGGTAAGGTCATCTAAAGCAGACAGCGCCTTTGTGACATTGTGTACATGTATTTTAAACATCCTGGCGCGGTAATGATATCCATGTCAAGTTCGAGAAGGGTATCCTGTAACATTGTTGCATGGGCTCATTTTTGTTTTGTTTTAACTGTCCTTATTGCTTGGCTTTTCCTGTCACCGCTTCTCTTTCTGAACAACCGCTTCGTTTTTCTCTTTTTGTGTGTGTTTGATACCAGTGAAAGGTTTTGGAAGTGACTTTAAGGATGACTGCTACTCATATTTCAATATTTACCCAGTATTTTGTAAATTCTTTTAAATATACGCCTTATATACCCATATCAAAATATATAAAAATTTGTAATACTCTTTCCCTAACATTTCTGGCACCCAAAAAATCTATTTTTTCCATATATTACTTATAAAGAATCTACAGGAATTCTTTCTCGCCAAAATTTGAAACACTTATTATCTCAAAAACAAGATTATTGGCCTATCCTTATTTTTGCATAAACGTAAAGCATTTATGTCAATTGCCTTATATGATGATCATCAGTAGCGTCATCCTTAACCTTATTTAGACAAATAATTGATCCACAAACTAGCAACCTCTTTTGGTTCAATTGGTTGTTGTTATTACCACCGCTTTTAATAATTTACACATCATTTGATTGGACCACAATGACTGCTTAGCAAAGGGCGACACTAAGGTCATCCCTTGAAGGTTTTCATTCACAAATGCAGGAAGCATTCAAGTTCTATCATTTATGAGGTTTGGTCTTCGTTTTTCGCACCTTTATAGCTTGATTTCTGTTTTCTCATTATCTGTACAAGATGTATTTTATGAATATTAAGCTTCTATACTTACTTAAAAATTTAATGCATATTGTATCAAGTGCATTTTTTTTCCTAAAATCTATGATCAACTGGTAAAATACTTCTTAAATTAGATAACTCACAATTTCTGATCGGGTGAAACATTTATTACACAAAATAGTTTGCATAGAGACTAGTTATCAACTGTCACAATTAAATACAATCATTCATAATGATTCACACAATATGTAAACAAACATAGTTAGATTGCTTCACATAGAAAACTGTAACAAACTAAATATCATAGAATAAAATCATTTTCACATAAAATCTCTGTCTTTTTCATTGCGTGTTTAAGGTCATATCTTTTAAATAGACATATTAACTTTTGTAGTTCAATACTCTGCAATCTGTTTATACCTATTACACTGCTAGCATTTAAACTTATTGTATTTGTTGATTTTCCCAGGTTCATAAAATACTCTTGATCATGTATCATTGATGACAATTTCATGATCAATGTACAATAAGCCCCCAACGTTATAATTGAAAAGCACAATACAAAAGCATAGTCACTTAGCTTGGACAGTGTTGACTTATTAATAACCCCAATCAAAGGGAAGGTGGAAAGTTGGTTGGTTTAATATTATTTAAACAAAATGTAGTCTAGTTATAATATCAATGCTAAAAAATAAAGAAAGCAACTCTTGAAACTAAAAAGCAATTGTCCTTACAACATCATCTCACACATACACTACTCTGAAAAAAACAATCAAAACTTTAAGAACTCTAAAAACATTGAAACTTAAATTTGTATTTATATAAATGTGATTGGGTTAACTTAAAAAGGTGAATATTTAGTTTAAAACATTCCACATGTATAGGCTTTAGAACTGTGAAGTAGTTCCCAATAAAATAAACCTTGTTCAGTACATTTCCTCTCATTAGTTGTATTCACTCGACACCATATCTGTTACTTCAACAAAACTTTGTTAAGAGTTTTCATAAATTCTAAAGTTTGCTTAACTTCAGATATTAAAACAGGCCTTGCCTACAAAAATTAAAAAGATATTAATTAAAAAAAACATAAATTGCCTCAATAACACCTAAACTGTTAATTTACAAACAATTGAAAATAAAAGCCTAGTTCTGGTTCATGGTAAATATGTTAACATTTTTAAATCATCAATTTATGTTTACAACATATACTGGGTAGTCACAAGTTTTAATTAAAGGTAAGCAATATGTGCAATTATGTTTTAACATTAGTAGCAGTTACGTGAAAGCAAGCATATCATTGCTAAAAACACTTTGACAACCACTAAGCATGCGTCCATGGATATAAAATGATGTATTATAGTGCAATATAACATATAAATTGGACCAAAGATAAACCACATTTAAAAAAGGAATACTATTTGACCATATGTTAAAAAAAGAACAATATTATGTTAAAAACCTCAAATAAAAACATGTCAATCACACAAGTCTGGAATGCATGTGCACAAGGCAAGAAAGATGATTATCAGTACAAGCAATTATATAATACGAAGCACACCCATACACAAACTTAATACATAACATATTTCTGGTAACAAGTTGGTTTACTCACTTCAAATTTGAAAAAGAAGGTTGTAAATAGATTTTCCTCAGTCTGAATAAATGTAAATGTTTTTGGTAATTATTGAATGCTTGGCATCAGTAATTACATAGAGATGTCAATCTCTATATTCACATTAGTTTTATCCAGTCAGTAATTAAATATATTTATACTGTGATAATGCTTACTTTTCATCTGAATGATATTGAATGTTTAATCTAAAACTACTGAAAACTTTGGTTTAAACTAATGTAAATTTATACCACATCTAAGGTAATACTTAATTTATACATGTATACACTCAAAATTCAGTTTTCACTCATATCACACACACACACACACACACACACACACACACACACACAGAGAACAATAGTTCTAGACACAATAACTACTCCTTCACCTTGTAAATAGTGCTCTGTTTCTACTGACGGTAATCAATGAACAGACCTTCACCTTCTATATAGTGCTCTGTATCTACTGACAGTAATCGATGAACAGACCTTCACCTTCTATATAGTGCTCTGTATCTACTGACAGTAATCAATGAACAGAAAGTTTGTAAAGTTTAACATGCTTATACTATGTAGTTGGTATGATCTTAGATCTGCATGCTACATGTACATTAAGGTTATAATATAAATCTTAAAAACTTGTTCATAATCTTTTCAACAAGACAGTGTATTAGGGATAACATCAAATGAGGAACCTTCTAAATGGTCTTTTTGAGCATTCTTACTTTAAATTTGGTTTCAATTATAAAGTGAAAACTAAAATCTGCTTTTATTATAAAATATCTTTTTTTTAATGCTTATGTATGTTTATAGAACATATCACACAAGTCAAAACAGTACACAATGTTTTGATAAAATACATATCACACTTAACACTTCATATGTACAATGCAACACATCAATGAAGTTAAACTTCATCAAGTCATAACAAAAATATACAATGGATTAAAACAAATATGCATTCATACAATCTTGGCACATTTACCACAGTTTATGGTTAAGATTTGGATTACATCAAATGACAATCCGCTTTTCATTCATTAAAAGAATCTTATGTTTCAAGTGTCTACTTGTATAGAATCCAATAGGTACAACACATGACATGGTTAAGGTCTTTAAAGAGTTTATCAATTTCACACACTATAAGCTACATGTATTAGTCATATCTAAAGGAATGTGGTAGGTATCCTAATTACTTAAAATGTTACTTCAGCAAATCCTTCTTATATTCTGATGTTCATATTTTAAATCCTCCCTACCATAAGTTCCCTTCTAGGTTTCTGGATATCCTCATTTCATGAAACCATCACCATTTGAAATGTAACTTATCCACAAATCCTTCTTATGTTTCTTAATTGATTTTAACATAATAAATCTGCATGATGTTTATATGATAAATCCCCCCCCTTCATATGTTCCTATTGGGTCTTAATGAGATACAGTTTCTGTACATGTCTTATGGTCCGCTTACAATCAAGAATATAATACCATATAAAATTGCACAAATATCATGTAAAACACCTCAATATGACCATTAAAGCTTACATCATGCATAAGATAAACCACATTATTTTGTAATGAATTAACAATACAATACCAATTATAATATCCTCAAAAGAAAAGATCATTCTAATAAGAAACATGTTTTGATTGAGACTGTTCCAAAATTTAATGTACGGGAGGAATCAGAGGCACTTTTTAGGGACCCCAACACTTATATTAGATTAATTTCCACCTGAATAGGTTGCATTAGAAACAAGAGGGTCAGGGTTGTAAGCCCCACCACCCATTCTTTCTTTAAGTCGAGGCCACCCTAAATGTTTATTTCTAGATCAGCCTATTTGTTTCAACATCATGAGCAAATTCAGGTTTTGAAAGGTTTATCTTTACCTATTTTCATGATGTTTGTAAGTTATTTGTTTACAACATGTATGTGATCGGGTTGCCATACTTTGTGAGCGTGAATGAAAATATATAAATTTATTGTAATCTTTCCCAGTAATGTTAGTATGTATAATCTTAAGCTATCTTTTGATAAAAAAAATATGTCGTACCTAAATTTATTTTAACAACGTTTTCAAAATGTGTTTCTTATCTTCATTAAAAGCTCAGAAATCACAGAAACTTTCTTGTAGAAAAGGAAATTTTTTCAAGTTGTCAATTTTTTGCTCAACATTTCAAAAATACTGTTCTAAAGATGACATTCTTCAAGTAGACTTACAATATCAATCATTTTTATCATTATCCAAAATCATAAAATAAAATAATTCTTCTTCTATCAGTCAGCTTTTTTTGCTCCGCGTTTTCTTGGTTTCGCATTATCTGTACCACTGTCACCTTTGGATTTATCCTCTATAATCTCATCTTTAACTTCATCTTCCTCTGTCCCCTGTGATTTATCATCACCCTCATCTTCATCTTCTGTTTTCACTGTGTCATCTATGAGATCTTGTGTGTCATCATCGTCTCTTTCCTCCAACTAGAAATTATATTTACAAAACACAAAAAATAGAATTTATAATATATACAAGGGGAGGTAACTCTAGAAAAAGAAACTTCAATAAATTTGAAGGTTTGAAAACATGATTGATAACATTTCAACCTATTAGAACTCTAATTTGACAGTAAAAACTCACTGGATAGTAAAAAATAAGATATTTTTTCTACAAATTTAGTATTCACAATATAACTTAGAGCAATTACATACCTTTTGAGATTGGTCTGGTTGCTCTAGCACCTGAGCTGGGGGAGCCTGGGGGTAATACTTGGGAGGGAACACCATATCACAACAGCATACAACCAACTGCAAAACAAAAGGTTTATATTTTCAATGTTTGTCTTTGTAACTATCTCACCGGCATCGTGGCCCAGTGGTTAGGGCATTAGCTTTGTGCCTGTAGACTGGTGCTGGAATCCCAGGTCGTGGGATTGAATTTTGGTCACGTCAAAACCCAAGTTGTTAAAACTAGGCAATCTTCTCGCTCCCGCTAAGGGCTCAGCATTTCTGGGTAGGAGGAGGACTGGTTGGCTCGGTGTCAGGATAAATAGACCGAGTTAAGTACCATGTCAATCAGGGGTGTACAAATCCCATCACCCGACGCCCGGGGCAAGTGATTTTCAGATCCGGGCAAGTTGATTTCTAAACTAAGCATGTCCGACGGACAAATATAATATCGGCATAAGAAATCAAATTTCTGATTCTGGTTTTTTTATTCCTTCTAAAATTCCAAGTATGTGATTCAC
>JAUMGZ010232137.1:0-10991 GCA_032359645.1 Pododesmus macrochisma
GAGCACACGCGTTATCTAGCGAGCGACGGTCGCCGTTTGGCCAAGTGACGATTCTGTGTTAGTATATAATTCTATGTGTATATGTATGGATCTACACGACAGCTACAATAAAGAATATTTTAGAAATAACATCAAATATATTTATTATAACACAAAATACGTCATACCATCAACTAAATATAAAAAATATCTTAGATAAAATTGGTGGGAAACCACTCAGTGCGAAATTGATTTTGTGCGAAACCACTCAGTGCAAACTTGTTTTTGTGCGAAACCACCTGTTACTGTTATAGTCTACCGCTACCCAGACTACGGTATTAATGCAGAGAACAGCAGCCGAGGTCTGATCAGTGATTTTTTGATTTTGCATCATAGTCGCGGTATGAAAGGCATATGTTATGGGAGTATTTGAATGACATGAAATCACGTTGTCGACCCTGGGCAATGTCGGGAGGGGTTATTGATTGAAACAAGTGCCTGTGCATGAAATATTATTGTAACGTGCCCCTGTGATCCACTCTTCACGATTCATCGTCTTTGTCACAACAACGGCCTATGAAATTATGCAATGCTAGAAATAAAGACTATTGATGTGTGATAAAAAAAAATGCTACTATTTTGATACTTTGAATGATGTTACCTCTCCTGGTATAATACCGTTTTACATCAACTTCACCAGTCGTCCACACAGACACCGGAAATAAACTAAGACGTGTATATAAAGAAACAAAAATACATTTTGACAGTTTCCGGAAAAAAATATTTATTCCAGTGCGATTCAAATACGCAAGCAGATTAAAATATGGCATTTTAACCAGATTGATCCATACCATCGAGCGCATTCATAAGATGCGATTTCCTAGTTTTGTTCATTTCAAATAAATTTCAACACCAACATTTTTTAGAATTTTACAATGAAAATATAGATCTATTGTACGTATTCCTCCCAGATTGTACACGACAGTTGATAATGAAATAGCTCTACACTGGGATCTTATATTGATCCAAGCTCTACACAACAAGGAGCTAGACTCATACATAATACTATCAGAGGTTAACGATATAAGTTTCCGATACTATGAACTATTAATACTGTACGATATTGTCAATTTTATAAGTGAGGTAGTGCTTTATTGATATAATGCACAACAAAATAGTACACGACAGCAGATACTTAGAAGATGGGATCCCAGTTAGCAGGTTTAAGTTTCTGACACCAGTGATGTAAAACATAAATTATAACGACAGTGCACATGCATCCATAGATATATCTGAGGTATACATGCAACAGTAATTGTTGAGTAACTTTTCTGATATTACTCCCTACCCACGTAGACTTATGTGCAAACCACATATACTTTCCTCTAAACTTTAATTTTCAGTTTGTCATAATGAAATTATTACATACAGTGTAATATAAAATGACACACAGCTACATGAGCTACGAAAACAATCTATTTATGTATGTTATTGCTCCCTTTCAGTAGGGGAAATAAAGATCGATTGATTGATTTGTCAACGACGACGACGACGACGACGACGACCTCCACCACCACCACCACAACAACAACAACAATCAGCAGATTTGGAGGGCGAGAGTTTCTTTGAAGCTCTCCGTGGTGGTACTTTATGAGATGTCGTCAACGTGGTTCAATCGAAAGAAATTTTATTGAAAAAATGAGACTTTAATATGTTCCGTTTTACAGCTCTAAATTTTGGAGTACTGTCTAGTATCTTTCTGTGGCTCGAATTTTTGACAAAATGTGGATAAATAGAACTTTCTATTGTATTCAATTGGTATTTAAAAACAAATATTGGCTATTACTTTTTGCTAAATACAGTTATTTTCAATATATTAAACGGCTGATCCAGGATTTTAGTGGGATGGAGGGGGCGCATTATTTCTACCACAAACATATATTTGCTGGGAATTTTGTTATTTCAAATAAGAAAAAAGTGAAAAATGTCGGGGTGGGGGTGGCTACCCCCACAACCCCACCCCACAGTCTACGGATGGCCCTGAAAATGTTATGTTAAACAAGATTATTATATATGACTACACAGAATTTGATATAGACATATGAGTTACACTCACAAAAGTATGCTTTTGATGTGTTATAAAAGTATACTGTATTGTATTGCTCATTTATATTTTCTAGTGTTTTAAAATATTAAAAGTACTGTTGTCATCATGTTTAACATAGGGCCCTTAATTGGAAATAAAGAATTTGAATAATATAAAGACGTCAAAGCCTTATCTGCCAAATAAGGCCACGATAACAATAACAATATTTAACTCTAAACACAACATATCTCACTTCAACGCAGGAGTGGCATGCATTTGCATTAAATTTTTAAGACTTAGAAGTGGTCAATAATTATCAGCAGGGGGATGATGGTCATGAATGGATCATGACACGTTCAATTACTGTATATAAAGGATCATAAAGTGTTAGGTTATAATATATAATAAAATAGTAAATCGAAAAACCAAGACTATATTGTAAGGCCGTAAGTCCATGGACATTGGCAAAAAATAAGAAAACGTAAGACGCACACAGAAAAATGAACCAAATACACATTTGTTAACTAAAATGGAAAATCACGAACTTCTATTAAAAAACTAGAAGCGAAACATGGTAGGCGTTTCCTGCTACACATGTGTCACCCGCCGCGATGCCTTCGTGTCATTCCGGTGTATGGTAACCTTTCACTATTTAAAAAAGGAGCATTCTTGGGCTCCGTCCCTATTAACTCCCGCTGTTTAAAACAATAGTTGGACAGTCAATATTAATCCCTTTATATATAAGATCATAATCCCTTTATATATTAGATCCTACTGCAAAGAAGTTTGGACAGTCTGAGAATAAAAACCTAGTTTATTTGATTTGAAATTCTTTACATTTCAGAATGGTGCAAAAGGAAGTGATTTCATTAAGTACAGGTGTGTTGTTGATAAATAAGAGTAACTGAGTACACCTGAAGTTGTGTATTCGATTTACCTTTGATGTATTGACTACTGACGTCAGGCTTTCAAGTCACGTGAAGAGACGCGGGAACGAGGCACATGTATCATCCGCCATTGTTGTACAGGGGAAGCATTCCTTCAGGATTTTAACAGGATTATTTGCAAGGATTTGTGTACAAGATATTGCAGACGATTGCTATTTGTGAAACTAAACTAATCAAAGACTAAAAAGACAATTTGTTTTTGTGTTAAAAGACTCTGTTCAGAGCAGAATTTAGTGTGATGTCTGCAAGTTTCGATCAGGTGGGACCATGCGCCATTTCTTTTTTATTGTATGCGTGTATTTCACTTCCGTTACATAAAATTGTTCCACATATTATCCACTTTAATCGGAAATATTTATGTTTAATGTCTCGTTTCTTTTTCTTTTCATATTGTCTGGTCAACAGAGAAAAGGACAGCCAAATCAAGGTGAGGGAAAAGTGAAACGTGGACAATATGAATGTCAAATTCGGTCAACCAACGCCTCGTGGTGAATCAACAATGATATGTTACAACTTGAAATGTTTGCGATTAAATCAATAATGATATTTTTGTAATTAACACAGTATTGCATGTGTGTATAGATTGCAATAACAAATGCGGAACAGTCATCCCATGATCTAAATTTTACTAGCGAGTAGCGTTCAGTGGTCATTGTTTTTATTTTGACAATAAAAACTTCACGGTTCATTGACTTTTTTTATCATAAACAACTTACTAGGTTTGTACCCTGAAAGTTTCCCAACCCTGTTTTGAAAAAGGAATATTTAATAATCTTTTATACAATATGTTTGATAAAGAAAATTGTTTACTAGCCCAGAGATAACTCTGAGGGGTTTTGGGGGTCATTATTGACTTCTTTACTCCATCATTAGCTTCTTCAATAAGAAAAACACCATACCAACAGTGCAACACGCACAAACAGCACTGTGGCTCAGAGGTAGAGCATTTACTTTGTGATCTAGGTGGGGGTCGATCCCTGCTGTATCAAACCTAAGACAATAAATCTAGGTAATCTTTGTGCTCATCATTTCTGGATAGGCTTGGTGTCTGGATAAATGTGACCAAGTGAAATGTGTTAATGTGATGTGTTGTGATATTTCAGCAAGAGAGCACTATAAAGTCTCCATGAGTGTGCACTGTTGCAAGCAACCCCATCTTGATTTGACCTAGACATGAATTGAAGGGACCCCAATAAAGCAACCCCCATCCCATTGTAACGAGTTAAATTTTGTTCTCTGAATCCATATAAAGAATTATTAAAAATAGTCAGATGGCCCTTACCAATATTTTTTGCCCAAGGTAAATCCTGCTAATTGAAAAAATTTTTGTTTGCATCATACTATGCTTGGGTCTTGTGACAGAGTTGATAATGGAATATTGAATGTTTAAATTGATGAGTAAAGGCTCCCTTTCTCCGTCTTTCCAGTTTCAGTCAAGAGTCTGACATGTACACGTTATAACGCAAATAGGTTATAAAAACAGAGTTGAATTTTTATACATTATAACACAATTACATTATAAAACTCAATATTGATACCATCTCAAATGTGATCGATGCAATTTTTGTAACTTGTTTACGTTAAAATGCAGTTTGGGTACAATGCTTCAAACCATGTTTGGGTACATACAAAAATGTAGCTTCAAACCATGTGTGTACAAACATAATCACTGTGCAACTCCGTAAAATATCCATAAATCTTAAAAATAAGGTTATCTTGACCTAAAAAATCAAACATAAGCATTTAAAAGTAGTCAGTCTGTTAAACTGCCTTCAAGAGATGACCAATTATCAAGGTTTTTTTTATCAAAATTATCGGACAAAAAAATACTATTAACTCATTGACCTTTTGAACTTGATTCTTCTCCAATGGACCAACTGTCGCCTAACGTTTAAGGGGACGTCTCAAAAATACTGCAAGCACGCAACAAACAACGAAATAGCAGTAAATTACAAGGGAAAACTGCAGATACAGCAGACATATCAATATTGAGTTTTAAAACGTCATTACATAATAACGTACAAATGTTAAACTCTGTTTTTATATTTAAAAAAAAATGCGTTGCAATGTGTACAAGTCCGACCCTTGACTGATCATGAACTTCTGAGGTCATCATGATCATAAACAATGAATGTAACATTTGGCACTGAAGCTGATTTCAACAAGTCAAAGAGTAAATGATCTGCAACAGACCTTTTTGCAGGAAATGTGCATCCATCTTTTTCACACCATGTACGTAACTTTGCATTTCTGGAAGTCGTCTGTAGGTAGATTGGCCTGAAAAAAAGGTAAACAAATTGTGCGCACCCAACTGGTGACATCCGCAACTTTCATTTGCTACTGACTAAATTTGTCACCTGATACTGTGCAATAATACAAAAGTCTGCAACAGAATAAAGCTGAATAACAAAACATGTCTAAATTGACAAAGTTCAGTTGACAATTTTTGGCTTTCTAAGTAAAAACATTTGTGTTGATATTTTTCTTTGTAAAAATATTGACACATTCCAAATTTTTTCAAATGGGGCTTTTGTCATGGAGTTAAGAGTTTTTATCTTGAAATCTCTGAATTGGAAATTTTTGTGTCAACCGAATGTTTTAAACTAATATGACAAATAAATAGTCAAATACCATGATCTAATAACTTAATACCAAGAACAACTGAGCCTAACAACCCCTAGCATATGCAGCTTGTTTCTTGCACTTATTAAATCCAGATGGGTAAAAGATGAAGGTAAACTATTTGAAGAATGTTAAAAAAAAAAGGCAAGCTGATCTGATTGTATTTATCGTATTCATGAATTTTCAATTGTCCTCACAAGCCTGACAGGTAGAAATTAAATGCATTCATAAAGCTTATAGAAGTCGAACAATTCAACACCTCTGACAGCAAACAGCAAATTTTGAGCAACTTCCACTCTAAAACTTATTCCTGACTTTGATAAAAGTAAAAACAACCAATCATTAACTAATTTTGATTTATTAGTTTTGAGCTGTTATAGTGCTGTCCTAACAAAATATGGTACCACAGATATGTCGAGTTCAACACAACTCTTGACTCCGTCACATTATCCTGACACTGAGCCAACCAGTTCTTCCCCTACTGAGTAATGCTGAGTGCTTCGCAGGGAGCAAGAAGGTTAACACACAAAGTAAAAAATTCAGAACACTGCTAATTTGAATATGGTAAAAAATGACCAGTCATTGACTAAATTGATTAGTTGGAACACCACTGACTACTTAGATTTGTACAATATAAAATAACCAGTCAATAGAGTAGTTATTGATCAAATTGATTAAATAGAATGTCATTGCTTACATTACAGTAAGTTTATTTTATCATGATTCTTGATACTTTAATTTATTTCAGTGGCAAATGGAACTGGAAAAGATGGGGTAAAAGAATCTGAGGAATTTGACGCTTACCTTCAGCAAAATGCAGCCCACCAGGTAAACCCAGAAAGATTGAAGAAATTATTTTTTCATCAAGTTTTGTCAGTTTTTACATTTAAATGTAAAGCAGTGGTACAGATATACCAAAAATGAAAGTTGGATTTGTTGAGCCAATTAATTTTATTCGTTCATCAGGTGAAACTTTTAAATATGGAGCTACTAGACCTTTCAACTAAAATTTGCATGAGGCATTCCCAGGGAAAAGTAATTCACCTATAGCCAATGTCAGCAGAACAAAATGCCTTGAGTTGAATGTTTGCACATAAATTAAAGTTACCTCGATCACGGAGAAGCAGGTTTATTATAGTCCTGACCCTGAGGTTAAAAGTGGGCTGCACCATATTTTTGGGTCTAAGTATGAAATTGTAATTTGTATTTAAATGCCCACACCAACATTTTTGTCCATATGAAAATCTTGTTATTGCTACTCATCGGAGACGTCAAGTGCTACAAAGGAAGATGTTTCATTGTTAAGACGTGGTCTTGGGGATGTGTCTTTGAAAGGTCAAGGTTACTGATACCAAAAATAGAAAATCAGTTTCAAGGCATTTCAGGACTAACTTTTTATCCAATTGCTTTAAACAGTCATAAAATTGGGTCTATTTCTTCCTCTTGCCAAGTCTTTTGATTGGGATTGCTTTGTCAGCAAGTGTTGTCTTGTGCATACTTTAGTTTCTACATGTTTCGTTATCTCAAATTTTGTTTTTGTTTTGACAGGCTGGATATCCTGCAGGCCAAATGTCGAGCCCTGGTGTGTCCGAAACCTTCATGCCTAGTTACTACAACCCATCTATGTCATTCCCTTACCTGGGACAAGGACTAGAACAAGGTGCTTGGTCAAACGGTGGGGATGCCACAATGTTTTCTATTGGAAGCTATGATTACAATGGAATGTTTAGTGGTTTTGGCTATCCTCAGTTTGGATGGACTGAATATTCTAGCAACGACTATTGGGGCAATGCTGCAGCAGGACAACAGCAGCAGCAGCAACAACAGCAGCAGCAGCAACAACAACAGCAAAGAAAAGATACTCGTGGCTACCCTGACGATTACTACCGACCTGAAAACATGATCCCTGCTGACCCCTACACTATGAATGGTGAATTTGATAGAGACCCAAACAACATGGCCGGTGTTGATCAGCAACTGAAGGCTATGACTATAAGTAATGACAAAATTGATGGAGTTCAGATGAATGAACAAGGTCATGTGGCTGTGGATCCTAATGGGGCTGCCGTCCCAGTTCAGGTATCTCAAGGGGGTTCTTCACAAGCCCCTAAAAAGACATCTTGGGCAGCAATTGCTAGTCAACCAGCTAGGCCACAGCCCAAGCTTCAGCATAGGACAATTCCACGTGCTCCAATGAATCCCAACAAGAACCTGGACATTGGCACATGGGACACGCGTAATAATGCCGGAAACAAAGGTGGTAATCAGCCGGGGAGAGCGTGGAGTGCACCCCGCAGGGCGACGAATTCATATAATTCTAACTCGAACTCTGGAAGCAGTACTCAGGTCCCTGCCCAAGGAACTGCTGGACTCTCACTCTTCTCAAACTCTCAACAACAAGTAGTGAATCACCCAGTTTTGGACAAACTACGGTCTGCAAATCAGTACAATCCTAAAGACTTTGATTTGAATCCGCGTGGTGCGCGCTTCTTCATCATAAAGAGTTATTCTGAGGATGACATTCATCGGTCTATCAAGTATAGCATCTGGTGCAGTACCGAGCATGGAAATAAGAGACTGGATCAGGCGCACAAGGAACGTGAAAGCAAAGGCCCAATCTATCTATTCTTCAGTGTTAACGGAAGTGGACATTTCTGTGGTATGGCCCAGATGATGTCCTCCTTGGACTATCATAGTAACTCTGAGGTATGGGCTCAGGACAAGTGGAAGGGACAGTTTGATGTGAAGTGGATCTATGTGAAGGATGTGGCAAACAGCCAGCTAAGGCACATCCGTCTGGAGAACAATGAGAATAAGCCTGTGACAAACTCTCGTGACACACAGGAGGTTCCCCCGGAGAAGGGCAAACAGGTGCTCAAGATCTTGCACACGTTCAGGCACACAACGTCTATTTTTGATGACTTTGGTCACTATGAGAAGCGACAGGAAGAAGACAAGGTGAATTGAACGGCATCTTTACTTTGTCATCATATTTTGCTTTTGCATTTCTTTTTTTTTTTTGCAGAAGCGACAGTGTGTTGTAATTATTTGTCATTTTTGTTAACAGAATTAATCTTGTTTTGTTAAAATCAAAATACTTTTATCAGGCTCACATTTTTGTTAATAAAGAAAATCATAGATCCATGTATAAACATTCAGATAGAAAATATCCAAGACAGATGCATGCAAAAAATGTCTTTAAAATGTTTAAATATTACAAATTTCAACATGTATTCTTAGTTATCTCAGGAGTAAGCTTAAGATTTGTTGTTCTGTTCCAAATGTCCAGTGTAACAGTTTAAGTGTAAAATACAATTAAGTTGTAATTATGGTATGCACAGACAGATTATTTAATATAGTTTATTGAATGTAAATTCTGATTACCGTATTTTCCGGATTAAAAGTCGCATCTGTATATAAACCGCAGGGCTACATTGTGGAGAATTTGTGAGTTTTTGCAACATATAAATCGCACCTTTATATAGAATAATATGCCGCAACAGAATATAAGCCGCAAATTTCCAAAATCGCCAAGTTGTACGGACGCCATATGCGATCCTTGTAATTAAAACTCTAACAGAAACATACACAGTACATTCATACATTAAAAATAACCACATATGACTTCAAGAACTATCTAATTTTTGAGATAAAAACAACGTTAAAGATACAGACTTTTGTAATAGAAAAACACAATATTGAAACAATTTTTTTTTACTAAATGTTTGCTAAATTTTAATACACATATAAGCCGCACCTTTATATAGGCCGCAGTCCTGACAGCTAGGGAAAAAAGTAGCGGCTAATGATCCGGAAAATGTGGCATTGTTGTTGGGCTCGTGTGGATGAAAAAATCAAGGTGGATTTCTCTTATAAATCATGTTTTCCTGTTACCGTCTATCATTCTGCATAATTTTGTGTGTGCTTAATTTCTAATGTCGAATTTCAACCTAAATTTACATAGTGTACCCAATAGTTGAACTTGTGCAGTTTAAAATTTTGTTGTTTAAATAAAGGGACGTCGACATGGTCATGGTAGCTAGGGGATTTCTAAGGTGCAAATAGGCAGACATTTTACAAATGTTCAAAACAAAATGTCTTGTGAACTGTAAGTGCTGGAACGTTGATGCTTTTAGCTTACCAGAGCTTTGCTCAGATTCCTTGCAATTGTCTGTGTTAAACTTTGTCTGGAAACAATATTCATTGTCCCTATTTAATTTTAAAACTGTCTGTGATATCATTCATTGGTTTCAGCAGTAGACTTGAGGTTGATACCCAGTTTAGGTATCTCAATGCTACAATCACGTACTTTAGTTATTATTATTTTTTTATTCGAGATATTTATAGTTGTGCTCTGTAAAATTTTCCAAATTTATTATAATAATTTGTATGACTGTTAGGATTTTCGGTGGATCAATTGGTCAAGGTCACTGTCAATATAAATAGAAATAATGGTTCCCAAACGAGTTATGTTTGGATATCTGGTTTTATCTAACTGAAGTTATTTAATTTTCAGATATTACAAAGAACTGTGGCTTGCAGAGTTTCTTTTAAAATCTAAAAATCAACTAATGAGAGTTTGATAAAACCCGATATCCAGTCGTAACAAGTTGTGAAGCCGTTTTTCTCCTATGATTTTCTGTAAAAATATCGCTTGTAAGGGCCCCACATTGCCGGTGCCCTATATCATATATAGTAATCAGTCTGTCCGTCTGTGACAATTTCCTGTTATAAGCATTTCTTATTAACCATTGGACAAATTTACCTGAAATTGAAGCAAAACAGTCTTTAGGATATTTGACAGATACCCCTGAAATTGTAGTCTAGCATTCTTTAGGGTATATACATAGATGTGTCTTTTGAATGTCCAAAGTTTTTTTTATTTTTATTTTTTTATTAAAAACCCTTAATTTTTACAAGATTTAGTAAGGGGTGGGGTATAACACAACACTTATCACAAACAGCATTTCTCTCTAACCATTGAATCAATATACCTTAAATTGTAGCCTAGCATTCTTTAGGGTATGTACAATGTAGATGTGCCTTTTGAATGTATAAACCACTAGATTTTCAAAGAAATTTAGTAAGGGGTAGGTGTGTGTGTGTGTGTGCGTTTATTAAACAACATTTCTCGTAATCAGCATTTCTCTCTAATCATTGGTCAGATATACCGTCAATTGTAGCCACACATTCTTAAGGGTATGTAGATGTACTTTTTGATTGTCTAAAGTTGTTTTTCTTCTAAATTTGGGGGGGGGGGGGGGGTAATTAAACAATTGTTCTTTGTAATCAGCATTTCTTTCTAAACAATGTTCATATTTTCTCTGAATTGTAGCCAAAAATTATTAAGGGTATAT
>JAUMGZ010232148.1:0-10018 GCA_032359645.1 Pododesmus macrochisma
AATTATATATAATGCTTTGGTTTGTAGTAACTTTAGGGCATGGAGAACCAATTTTTTTCAAGGAGTTGCCCTAGGATAAAAAAATATTCAAATGCCAATCCAGATGGACGTTAAGACCCCATGGGCCTCTTGTTTAATTCAGTCACTGTTGTGTGTATTCATACATGTACTTAATGCACACACGAGAGAAACGTGATTCATCATGCAGTGGTCAATATAGGTAAATGTTCACCTGATACAGTGCCTTCGAAACAGAATAGCAACGAGGTTGATCATGCATGTACGTGATAAATTTAAGACTATCAGGATGATTGAGGATGGAGTATACCTTAACATGCTAAATATAAACGTATTGAAATAACTAGAGACATTTATAGAGCTTGTAAGTGTCAAACCACGTTTCTGCCAGAGGCAAAACCAGTGTTTACTATTCGGAACACCTTTGACGACCTTACTTCGGCTGAGAAGTTCCGAATGCAGTGTATAGTTTTGTGTACCTGTAGGTGGCGCTTTCTTATTATGCCGGCCTCGAACTTTCACGTCATAAATCTCTATTCTAAATATTTTAAGTTAAAGTACGAATCGGCGCGGTAATTCAGTGGTAAAGCTTTCGCTTAGTGTTCCCGTAGGCGCGGGTTCGATTCCAATCGCGCTCAGACCTAAGACGTTTAAATTAGGTAATTTTCTCGCTCCCTGCTAAGCATTTAGCATATCTGAGTAGGAGATAGACGGGTTGGCTCGGTATCAGGATAATGTGACAAAGTGAGGTATCAGTTATTTGTTCTCGGGCTTGACATTTCAGTGAGGCAGCACTATAAGGCGCCTTCAGTGCGTACAGTCAAAAGCCGACGCGCGCCCCATTTGATCTAAACACGTTTAGAAAGGAAGTTAAAACATGATAAAACCAAAACGAATTAAAGTACATGGTATGTCCTATTTTAAAAGCTCTTGTATCGTCGATCCCAGGCCAAGATTGCAAAAAAGGTGACGTTTCAAATTTATTTCGATCTTCTTTCATTTGTTTTATACGACATAAGCATCTGTAATTACCCATATAGATAAGTGTTTGAGAAACAAACTGCCTTAAAACCATTACCCATTAATCTGTTTTAAGACAATCTGTCGTGTACATGTATAACTTTACGTAATACAGATATATCTACATTTTTTGTACAATTACTCCCTTACTCAACAAACTACATGTAATAAATCACAAAAAACAAACATAGCCTGGATTAGCTGGTTAGTGACCCACGCGCATGCTCATCAGATACTTTCTGATTAATCCGACAAAAAGGCGAACAACACGTTCATCATGTCTTTAATCACACATACAAATAGGTATAACTCATTCGAGGTATGTCGAATGTTTGACGTTGTCTTCGAAACGCTTTGCATGCTTACTCGTTAATCAGAGGAGTTACAAATGAGTTTGTTCCGAATGTCGGTCGCGTAATCCATTACATGCTGCTTGCTTTCAATGTTTAAGACGCATTGATTAGTTTTAACAGACTTTAAATGGTTACAGAATCCAGTTCATCACTTAAAGGGAGCTAATTCATTACTTAACGAGAATCAATCCGATGGAGACAAAGCCATAACGTGATTCCACAAGACAGTCAGACTTGCCGTATATGTGTACAATTAAAATTCATAGATTTCGAAGATAGTTTTGAGATTGACGTTATATAAAATAGATAAATTATTTGGTCCCAAATTTTTTCATGTTTATGTTATTGATGCTTAAGATATACTTGTTACTTACAATTTATTGTCAAGAAAAACAGGTTGAATTTGAATTTTAAAGAGAAGCAAAGACAGATTGTATCGTCTGAAGAACAAAGAAAAAAGGGAAAACAAAGATTGAAAGAAAATAGCACGGAATTGGTAAAGCAAAATACAAAAAGAAAACCACCGAAATTAGAACAGGAGATGTCAATAATGTGTCTGCAAGTTTACGATGAAATATCGTAATGTTTTGGTAATTCACCGTGTTTTTACCATATTTATTTCTATTACTGCTGTAACAATGAAGTGTTGATTTGTTGCCTTGTTAACAATAAACAATTCTAAAGATAATATAGTGTTGCATTTTGAAGAAAAACAATAATTATACAACCAAGAGAAATGACATTAGATCATTTTTTAAAATGAGGACAATGTAAAAATTTACAAAAATTACCAAAATTACCAATAATATAGCAGTATCTTGTACACTTTATCATTTATACTTTTTTTTTATCGTTTTCCTCACGACACAGGTGTGAGCTGTTCTCATAGTTTTCTCAGAATATTGGCGTCCTTTGAGAGCAATACGTTACAAAAGCATCCTACCTGTCGTTGTAAGTTTATAACGGTGACGCTGATTGGTTGAGACGTGATGTACTATATTTGGCGCGCTAATTGTTATTTGCTGAGCGATATTTGACGTGCTCTGTTTCCACAGCTACAGATCACTCACTAAATGACATAAATAGCGGGAAATGAAGGCACCAGACGACAGTAAAAGTTTGACCTCAAAACCAATGTGATCTATATCAAAACGTCTGCTAAAGCTAACGTGATAGATACGCCATGACCAACACATAACAAGTAATAAACTAAAAAAAACCATTGGAGCCCATTGCTGTTTTGCCATCATCAGTTCCTGGTATCATTTCAAAATGTTTTATCGATGTTTAACGCCATTTTCAGCATTATTCCAGGAACATGTATATGTATATCCATGCGGTCAGTTTCCCTTGTGAATAAAATGACCCACCATCATTTCCCGAATATCTTCAAAACTGGCAAATACAGTTTCGCATCGCGAGTTATAAATCTAAAATGGTACTAGCATTGTGGCAACCCTTAGCGTAACAAAATCCCTTAATTATACTAAGAGTAGCAACCGCAACCCTTAGTGTAACAAGCATATTTTTTTACACGAAGGGACGATATGTCAAATCTTGTTGTAATAGTTTAGAGATCATCTTCTAAAGAGATAGAAACAGTCGAGCCTTTCGGCAATCATACATGCGTATAATTTGAGAGCATTAAATGGTACTAAAGAGATGGCAGAATTAAATTTTTTACTACATGTTTTTTTTGGTTATATTGTTAAAGATCTTGTTTCAACTTTCAATTTCTTGGTTATTATATCAAGAACAAAAGTATCATACTTTTATTCAAAATTCAACCACAAATCAATTAATGTAAGCTTAAATAGTATATTTACAACAAAACCAGACAGACACATTTTATTTCACTTTAATTAGCCAATCAGTCACTCCGTATTAACTTTTTGTCCTGCTTTGCGTCTTTTGTAGCGAGGGGTCATGTCAGAGTTGTTTAGTGGGTACAGAGGGGTCATGTCAGAGTTATTCAGTGGGTACAGAGGGTTCATATCATAGTTATTTAGTGGAGGACAGAGAGGGGTACAGAGGGGTCATATCAGAGTTAATTGGTGGGTACATAGGGGAGGGTGTACAGAGGGTCATTTAAGAGTTTATAAGTGGGCACAGAGGGGGGTACAGGGGTGTCAATTTAGAGTTAATTAATGGGTACAGAGGGGTTATTTCAGAGTTATTTAGATCCGTGTTTTCACATACAAATCACCGTCGATATGGCCGTACATTTCGTGTAGCAAGTATAACTTCAGAGTTATGTATTAACGAACGCTCTCATAACTCTACTATACGATCTATACCGCCAGACAATAGCCATTTAAATTCATGAAACATTTCAGAATCTGATGTATATCTCGTCTCGCGGGACTTAGACGTCGGCTTGATTCAAGTTTCGTTAAGTTCTAAGCTATAGGGTTGTCTTTTTGGCTGAGAGTGTATATCAGTCACGCTACAGAAAAGCGGTATTTACCATGAAGAATCGTATTGGGGCAAGTCATATGCTTTACTTTCGAGACGCGCCAACTGTTAACTTACTCCTGCAAACCATTCATCATAATTTCCCGCAATGTTCCGAATGTTACATGTAACTTGCTCGATTGATCTTAATTTAAAATGTTAATTTGTTTTGAAGAATAGCACTGGTTTAAGTCATGTTTTACCTTCGAGACGCGCAAATTGTTCACTTTCTCTTACATACCAAAGATCATAATTTCCCGAAATGTCCCGAATGTCAGATGTAACGTGCTCGATTGGTCTTCATTTTAAATGTTAATTTGTTATTTATTATAAAGCAAAACACAATTCGAATGAGACAACAATACTTTTAAGTCTGGTGTAACAAAGCCGGTGGGACATATTGGAAATTTAAATCGCAAAGTAAAGGACAGGATCCGAAGTGCAATTTTAATGCAATATTAATGCTGCGCAGACCTCATAACTCTGTATTCACTTACATCAGATATATTTTATTTCTATTTATTATTAATACGGGTTTTGTCTATTTTAATTTCAAATATTTTATTTCAAGAACAATTTGATAAAGGAATTTTGCAACAGACACACTTATTTGAATCCTTTCCTTGAACATATGCCTATAAGATATTAAATGCAAATAGTACGTTGAATGTTGCTGATTCGTAGCTTCGATTTGGGCTATGAGCGAGGTGTTTTCACAAATTGTATTTGTTTGACGAAACTTTTAAATATTGTGCTATTTGTGGCTACGAGTTCATTCTGGTGATGACGTTTTAATGTGGCTATTGTTTGTTTGTCAATGTTTTTTGCTCTAATGATAATATTTCTTCTAGCTTTTAACAGTTACATTACAAGAATACTGCACGAATTACCTAGTTCTAGTAATTATCTCCCTCTGACATTAGTCAAGGATTTTGTTGTTTCATTTGCGTGGAGTTTCATATTGCTTGAAGAATCAATACAAGACTTCCCCTCTCCTATAGCTCCTCGACCTTTGTATATACTTATTGTCTCCATTTCAAACTAATTCTCTCTTTCTTGAGCGTCATTTTATGAAAGCTACACGTAATGTATAGTAAGATCGGAAAACGATCCTTTTGCACAGATATGTCCCGAGATCTTCTTTAAATTTCGGTTCGCAATTCTGTATTTTATCCATTTATTGTACTATGAAATACTGCACGAGGAGCTATTTCTGGAGGATATCTTGCTGACATAATTCAAGGATTTGGTGATTTTCAGCTGATACGCTCAGCATTTAAGGTCAAATATTTTATTGACGTGTTTCTGTGCGCTTTTTCATTTGCCATTTGGTCAGTGTTGACAATTTTCTTGGTCTTAAGTCCCTCTTATTCAGACAAAATTCTTCTTAAAGTTAACATGAGATTAAGAATCGAATAAAATAAATCATCTTCTTAAAAACACATAACCGTATCAAGGGATCAGGCTAATTACTTCAGCGCCATCGAAATGTTTATTTCATTTCTAATTTAATGTTATTAGCAACTGAATAATCAATATTTCAATGCATGCACTCCATAAACGACTTGTTTGCTTTTCATGTGCAATGCAACCGGATGTGGAAATGCGCATTGTAAATTACAAAAACGATGGAAGGAACTGACACATTTACGGCTCCGCTCTTTCATTTTGATGCCGAAGATCAAAAACAAGAACATCTATCATTTTCCCTCACAATCGTCTCTCTTCATCTCACCTCCACATTCTTAACAACAATAAACAAGTCATTCTGTCTTCACGGTTAGTTAGGCGCTTGCATGCTGTATGGCGGGAATAAGTGGTGTAGACGGATTTTTTACTCACACAGGCAAGCAAGGTTAGGGTATAACTCAAAGAAAGCATGGAGGTGAATAACAACAGAACTAATCTGTCATAATGTAATATACATATTCTCACAGGTGTAAACGTCTAACTGACAGAGGCACACGATAATTCACAAAAACAATCCGCGGGTTATGTTTTTACGTATCTCAAAACAAATGCATGTACAGAGTTTCATTCAAGAGAAATGTATTTTGGTATAGTTGTCAACTCTCCGGATGTCATTTCTAATGTTTCAATGAGATATTTTGAAAATTAAAAAATCCACGTCTCTTTCAGTGAGGAGTTATCTTTTATGAAGAAGTTTGGTAGTAACAGATGTGTGTTTTAAGATAAAACGCATATTTATGCGTTTTATCAATTAAAACTATCAATGATAGAATTTATTTTAAAACATTTCATTAAAATAAACTATCTTCCTAAATTCTCTTTGTACAAAGTTGTTTTGTATAGTTTCTTTCACACACAATTTATACAGCGAATAATCAAAGAAGGTTTAAGGAGCAATTACATTTCTTATTCTCGGTCTAAGCGCATTTAAATAAACTTGAAGGATGATAAGTTGTTTTAACTTTAATCAAAAACTATTGTTTCCGCACAAAAATGCGCTTTTTGTTGTGTTACTGCATCCCATCGAATTAATTATCTTAAGAACGTCTGCTTTTCGACAAGTATAGACTGGTTCTCTCCCTGTGTTAGATTTTCCGTTATGCGCTGCTTTTATTACACTTATCTACAGTCACTCACCAATCAAAATACACACGCGCGCACACACATACACGCGCACACGCACACGCGCGCACATAAATCGGAGAGTAGCCCTGTTGGAGAGAACTTTAACAAAGGGAGAGAACCAGTCAAACTTCCTCATCGTAGAACTGCTACATGGTATATCGCCCTAAAAAGTTTACAAGTTGTTAAATTGATTAATACCACGATTCGTGTAGGTATTACATCAGACTTAACTAACTATTAACATACTTTTAAATGGATTTAAGGCCGCCATACTTGAAATCTATTAATCCACTCTTAATTGGTATATCTGCACGCGCGCGTTACGTGACCCGTTTTGATCTATCAATGATGCATGCTAACTAGTCATTTCTTGGCCGCTTAATATCAATTTAATTATGGTTAAATGTTAGCAGATTAATTTACCGCGAATATATAAAAAGGTGTGATTCTACATATTGTAACCATTAATGATTATTTCACTTACGACTTACCAGTAATCAGTGAGTTTAGCTTATGGTTGAATTACAATAAATAAGAAAGACTTCATATAATCTACGTATGTTAGTAATTAAAAAAGTATATTTGTTCTCAGAGTACGGTGTGAATTTGACAACAGATAATAAACAATCCAAACAGTCTATTTTTGAGCTACAAACTATACAAACAGTGTCTTACTCTAAGCACCCAATTTTCGTCACACGCACGCACGAACGCAAGAACGCACGAACGTACGTACGTATGCATCCAGCCACGCACGCACGCACGCACGCACGCACGCACGCACGCACGCACGCACACACACACACACACACACACACACACACACACACACACACACACACACAGAGTTTTGCATTAATTTATGTCGATGGCACACATTATTTGACAATACTGAAATGTGTTCACGCCCAAAGCTCTAAAAGTACATGTAGCTGTGTACTCAGTCATTCTTCTTTATGCGACGAGCAGCAGATATCCGTTCATAAACTGTTTGTTGATGTTTCAAATAACTATAGTTTTTACTGCGCGTGCATCTGAATTCTAGGCAAGGTCATTTTTATACATAGTATAGTTGGGTTTTGGTTTTTTTTATACTTAGTATAATTGGGTTTGTTGGGTTTTTGTCGTCAATTAACATCGGGATTTCTTGCCCCCTTTGGTTTTCTAGCTTTCTAGGTCTTGCCTATTCTGAACTATTTCCCCTTTACAGTCCGTTAACTATGGTTGATTCGTAGCTGGATATTGGGTCATGAGCGAGGTTCTTCTCACTCATTTGGTTGGTTTTGTACCATTTTTAATACCTGCCTCAGTTTAAAAGCACATTCTAGTGATGGATTTTTGATAGGATTGATGTTTATTTGTCAACATTCTTTGATCTTGTTTTGTTTGGTGTTGGACGAGTTATGCCTCATGTATCAGATCACTTCACGTAAGGTTCACCATTACACTTTTCTTCAACAGTTGTTTAGGTTCATTTTTTTTCGTAATGTTGCAACAAACTGACACATGTTAAACATCATCGGAATCGGGCTGAAATGTTCTTTATGCTTATGCAAAGACCTCACGTAAAAGCATTATGAAAATATGACTGTTTCTTTAATGAATGTAGCCTTTTTAACAGAAAATGGTCTACTCTCTTGAAGTATGCATTCTTATATGTATTATTATGAAGGTCTTGCCAAAAGTAAAATTTTTGATAACATACAAATGTGTCTCCAAAACCATGTTTTATCCCAGCATTATGACAGGGGACCAGTCTAATTGAGAATCATAACAGGCACTTCAATAAGGTAAAATATTATTTTGGAGACACACTTTTATGATAAATTTTTTTTCATTTCTACGTATTTTTTACGTAAATTAGTTTTGACATGGCCTTCACAGGACATATAAGAATAAATACTTCATGAGAGTAGACATTTTTCTATTACAAATAAACTGCTTTTTTTCACAAAAGGGCTAAATATATTGCAAAATATTTCATATTTTCACCATGTTTTTGCAGGATGTATTTTCATAACACGAAAGAACATTTCAGCCCGATTTCAATGAAGTATAACATGTGTCGTTTGTTGCAAATTTACGAAAATAATTGAACTTGAATAGCTGTTGAATATGTTGAAGAGAAGTGTAGTGAAGATCTTGTCTTGATATTCGAGTGTAACTATATTGTTCTTTTGAATCGATGTTGCGGGTACTGGCATATTGATATGTTTCTTACTACAGCACATTGACATATGATGCTTTAGAAAATAAAAATCCCACGAGAGCAGTGGCTTATGTTCAGTTCTACTTAAAGTCTGTTGGAAAATCATGTTCTCTCTTTGAGTAATACATTATATTTTGTCTCTAATATAATTGAATAAACTAGACTTTGATTTTCACAGTGCGAGATCATCTTTACACTTTAATTACATGGAGATTCTGGTGAATATATGTTCTCCGATAAGGTAGTTATTAATATTTAACATTGTTCCGGTAGGCGGGGGTTCCATCACTAGCCGCGTCAACCACAAGAAGGTACTATTAGGTAATCTCGGCCCCTGCTAACGCGTCCTGGGCAGGAGAAGGATTGTTGGCTCGGAGTCAGGATAATGTGACCGAGTAAAGTATCATGTCAATGTGTCTGCGGCGTGATATTTTAGTTAAACCCAAATGGAACAAACAAACAGCACCTAGATAAGTTTTTGGTGATGTTTATATGCTCACAGCTGTTCTGTTGGAGGTAGACTTAGACAATGTTCATCTCACAGATGTTTACCTACATTTTTCGGTTACTTGCAAATTTCCAATTGAGATCTCTGCAACCAAAGTTAATGTACATTCGAGATCATTATGCAATTTTCCCGTGCAGCAACCTACTTAATGTCCTCACGAACGACTTAATTCTTTCTTATTAAATTAAACCATGTAATCCTATCTCCCTATAAACACTAGCCGCTACAAATCAATGCCCTTCAAATTCTAATTTTGAATCCAATTTCCAGCACAAACACAGATCGGTCGCCTCTATTAGACCCAATCTTACAAAAACAGGCGATTGCTTATATACACTATCAAACTTCCACCGTCTGCGTTTTTAATATTCATTAAAGGAGAACATGGTTTCTATCTTAGCGTCAATGAATGATGTAACATGTGAGATGTGTTTACCTTCGTAGTTTATCTCGCCGTCACCATCTCTGTCTGCTTCCTTGATCATTTTATCAATATCTTTGTCACTTAGCCTCTCTCCCATGGAATGCATCACCTGTCGCAGCTCGGAAGCACTGATGTTACCATCTCCATTTTTATCAAATGTCTTAAATGCATCATATAATTCTTCTGTTTGGCGAGGTTCTGTTAATTTCGTGGCCATCATGGTGATGAACTCGTTAAATTCTATGGTGCCATTGCCTGAGGGAAAAAAATGGTTTTTATGTCAGTGTATACGTGTAGTTTTTGTGTCAAATACGTGTAGTTTTTGTGTCAGTGTGTACGTGTAGTTTTTGTGTCAGTGTATACGTGTAGTTTTTGTGTCAGTGTATACGTGTAGTTTTTGTGTCAGTGTATACGTGTAGTTTTTGTGTCAGTGTATA